>JAOBRD020436861.1:0-18526 GCA_027575215.2 Hydrozoanthus sils | reverse complement strand
CCCCCCCCCCCCCCCCCCCCCCCCCCCCCCCCCCCCCCCCCCCCCCCCCCCCCCCCCCCCCCCCCCCCCCCGTGAGCTACCCCCGCTTCCGACGGGCCTGAAATTTATGTCTGAGACTTATTCATCACTATAATTTAAGGTATGGCTACACGAAGCAACACTGCCTGCAATTTTGTACGCAACGGAAGATTTACACCGGGTAGCCACCTCAAAAATTGTTGCACGCAATGTTGTTGGGCGAAGTAGAAACCGAGCCTACTCCTGCAGCGTTGCATGTAATATTGCACCGCGTAGCTGTACCTTGAATTCTACGGAATTCGGGTTATGCACAAATACACAGAAAGAAATTGTCGCGCTGTGTTGTTACAAAGTCTGATGTTTGCAAACCACGTAACAATAACATTGATAAGCGGAATTTATAATCTTCATAAACAAAATTTTTAGTAAGGGAAATTTTGCGAGTTCGAACTGCGCGCGAGGCAATACCAAGGGGATTTGACGTTAGTTCGAAGGAGTGGGAATACATCAACATTTTCAAAACTATAATAATAATGATATCAATAATAAAAACATAATGATAGTTAACGAAAATAATAATAAAAATGATGATGATGATGATGATGATGATGATAATAATAATAATAGCAATAATAAAGATGGTAATGCATACCATTATTGATACATAATTATCTGTAGTTATCTAATTAAGAGCTGCTTTGAATAAAAATGTTTTTTATTCGAAATATCGGAGTTTGAAATAACAGGATTCGAATGTAGCTTTAGGATGGAACTACAAGTCAAATAGTAAAAATCGAGGGTTCCTCGGTAGTTTGGTAATAAAATCGAAGTTTGTGCGGTTTTTTTTTCTTAAAAAGGTGAATGCAAGACTTGAGAACAGTCGAAAATTATTGAAATTACGGTGAAGCCAAGACTGACACTCGACATCACATATTGTTTGGCAGTACTGCTTTTAGGTCAATAACTTAAAGAACAGACTAATCTCTGCAGCAGACCTCAAAAATCAAAACAACGTCAGGAGAATTTGTAAGCGATCGGTGAACCTTACCTCGTTCGCTTGGTCTCAGTGTTCGGGAGAGACTATTTTGCCCTCGGTCTGTACAGTGAAAGACCTCGGGTAAAATTTCTCCCGGACAGATCCCGTACTCGGTTATCAAAATGTTTTCCATCTTCTCATATAAATTGAAAATAATTCAACACACTCGAAGAAACCCAACAGTCGATCCAAAAAAACCGCCACACGGTTTCAACAACAAATAATTTATATTGAACTGGAGAATAAAGTTCAGCGATTTCAGTGACCATATGAACACAAATTTTATACCCTCAGAAAACTTTTTTAAAACAGAACAAGGAATCAAGATTCAATACATGTTACTTCGTTTGTTAAAGTTATCGTATTGTTAATACATTTATTACTTAAGTTTATTACACGCTTTTTTTTATAAGAACTAGTAAATTTGGCCGAGGCTCATTGTTCTTAATTTTTTGGCGATTTGAGCCTCAAATTGTTCTTAGATTTTTATTATTTCTATATGTTTTTCAATGGAAGAAAAACTAAACCAAACAGGTGTTGCAATACATGTGTTAAAAAACGAATTCGCCGAGCCATTTACCAGAGACGATTTCTAGTCATTATAAACTGCGAAACATTTCTTATTCATCCTGTATTGTTCAGTCGAAGATCGAAGCTCAGCGAACTTTAAAAAACAATTAACCATCGAGCCCGAGCCTCAGCTTGTTCTTAAATTGTTCTTAAATTTTGGCCAATCTGAGCCTCGTTGTTCTTATAAAATTAATTGTTCTTATAAAAAAAAGCGTGTATAACATGTAGTTTACTTTTAACTCTGTTCGGCCATTGAAGTATAGCAGTGATTTTTTTAGTGTTTCGGAAAGTGTAACCGAAAGTGATTATGGATTTTCAAGTGTTGTATGCACTTTATCTATATCTAACCTTCCCGTTCTATTTCCCTTTGCAGCGATCCATAACTAGTAATCATTAATAACCACATTACACCGCCCATTTTCTGCATCCTGTCTTTGTCTCTCATACCGAACAACAGCTGCTGTCTGTAGTCATAGAAACCACTAATGAATATTGACATACCTTCTCCAATTGGCCGCCATCTTGACAAGTACACCACACTGGAAACGCCAGCGTTTCGAGCACAAGTAAAAACCGCTCTCAAGTTAGTGTGTTAGAATTCAGTTCTTCGAAGTTTCCCGGTAAGAAATGACATACTTTTATTCATCCTCGAAAAGCTCTGGCTTTGGACTATTCATTAGTGAATTTTGTATGATTTCAAATGCTAATAGCTTTCGTTTGCCGTGTCAATCATTCGAGAACACGAGGGATATTGACACGTTCTTGTTTGAAGCGTGAGTTGACTGGCAGCTTTTAATACTTGCACGACCGCCCGCCAGCCGTGCGGAACACTCAGTCTTTTAGTCTCCAAAACATCCCCCGACAACGGCTTAACAGTGGTCAGTCGACACTAAATTTCTGCGTTAAAAATTCGAGCCGCTCATGATTTCAATATTAAGAAGCAGGCCTGACGCTTTCCTCGCTTGTTTTGTTTGCACATTTAGTTGCGGTCCCAATGGCCCAACCTATTGAGGCTGCGAGTGATGGCCGTATCATACACCATCCGTCAAACATAAACCCAGTCTCCATGATGCATCCACAGCAGCAACACGTTGAGCAAATGGCAAAACAGTCAGACGAAGCACAAAAGCAAGAAATCGGAGACATACTCCAACAGATCATGAATATAACGGATCAGTCGTTAGACGAAGCCCAAGCGAGGTGAGTGAAACTGAGCAAGATTGACCACGTGAACTTTGCTGTCGATGAAAACCGGTCGTGTTTAAAATAATCCTTTAGCTGAAGAGTCCGTGGTGACAATTTTGGCAGTCAGTTTCCTTATTATTGTATAGATTTAAGCGTTAGCTGTCGATCTCCGTCGAGTATTTCAGCATTTGATATTGATGTAGATCGAGTGTATTGTTGTCTGACTTTGTCTGTCCATTTAGGAAACACGCGTTGAACTGCCATCGAATGAAGCCCGCCCTTTTTAACGTGCTGTGTGAGATCAAAGAAAAAACGGGTTAGTAATCGCAGATCATTAAAGTAAGCTTGTATTTTTAGAAAATGTTTTAGTTTTTTGCCGTCATATACGTGTGTGCTGATCTTTTTGCGTACTGTAGTTATTAAGCTTGGCGCTGCGTGACTTTTTGGTCGCTTCAAACTGTTCATTTGTTGTCAACAATTTCATAAAAGTTTGTTGCTTATTTCTTCCTTTTCAGCTTACTTGTTAAGTATTTGTTTAAATTTGAATCTTGGCAGAACTTTTCAACAGTTAAAACTGTAATATATTACAAAAGGAAACAGCATATTTCTTGTAAAGTTTGTTTTAAAAACTTAACTCGGTATGCTCGCTCTTCATATTAAAATAAGATGCGTATTTCGACGTTCGTGTTTTAAATTGTTAGCACAGCTTAATTAAATAGGAAAGTGTTGTATTTTCGAAGGTGCAAATTTGGAAGAAAACTTGCAAGTGTGGGCTTTCTTTTTTGAAGACATTTTAAGCAAGAGCTGGCTGAGATATATGTGATCGGTGTTTATTGTTTAGCGAAGTCTGTTTCATAGCAAACAAAAGAAACGCTTTCGCTTTGTTAATGATAACAATCTCTTCCTATGTGACATCTTTTCGAAGGTTCCTTTGTAATTAAAGTTCACGCCATGCAAGAAAGAGGAAAATCGTGTTTTATGTATGGGGTTGTAGAAAGTATATACCCTCGGGGTTTCCTTTCAATATTGAGTACCGTTAATTTTGGTATGAACATGCAGTAACACTGTGTTTTGTTTCCTTGTTATGGACTACGTGATCAATTACATTCATCTTTCTATGAACCGGTTAAGTTTAATGTTTATTATGTAATTTGAAAAAAGATACTAATGAAGAAACTATACTTGCTCATAAATATTGCGCAAGTTAACGCCATTTTGCCGTATACATATTAACTTGTTTGTTAGATAATTCTGTTCGAAATTTTATAAAGGAAAACTGTACTCGAGAAGAACATAAGCATTTGAGTACAAAACATCTACTTTTCTTCCTTTATAAACGGAGTGGGGCTTTTATGTATCTTTCCTTGTTCAAACTTTTTGTTTTTCTGGAATAAAACTTAAGCTTAATTTGTGTTGTAGTTCGCTGTGGTTGACGGCTTACCGCAGGCACCAAGTCCTTACTAAGATAGTCTGGAATATATATAAGCAAACGCTAAACTTAATAAAACCATTTTAGGTGCTTTTGGGGATAATTTACATTTTGTAATTTTGACCACTGAGATGAATTTGATTAACTTTGCAAGATCAGATAGTTTTTTGTTTGTGTCTTGCCTGCTTATCCTTTCAGTTGATATGAAAGTGAGGTATACGTAATTACATAAGCCATATGAGTTTTTGTTTTTGACATTATAGTCTATAAAAGACAGTGAACTGGCTCATCAGGTTCATATTTTTAACATTTATTTAAAATGCAATTAAATTTATTAAGACGTGTCAAATTTAATTTAAAAAAATTGGAAGACTGAAAGGGTTCCAATCGATTTTTCTTTTTTTTTTTCAAGTTTTATAAAAAACTGGTTTAAAAAAACATATGTAATTTAATAAGGGTTTAGGAATAATTTAAAATAAATTCAGGTGTATTATAAAAATTGCCTAAAGGTCAAAATTTGACAAACAACTTTAAAAGCTTGGAAGGTACAATTAACAAGTGTTTTTAAAAAAATACTAAATTGTAAGTTCTGGTTCTTTTACTATAAAGCAGTATTGCTCCAGTACAAAGAGTTTTCTGGCCCAACATCCTATACTTAGGATTTATGATCGGGTGTATTTTCATGGCAGTAGGATATTGACAATGACACAGATCTAGAGTTGTTGTGAAAGATTTTTTGTATTATGTTGATAGAAAATTAAATGAAACAAGACTTCCATTTTAATTAAATTTGAAAGGAAAATGAAACTGTGCTTAATATAGCCTAACTTAACTAAGTTTTATTGTGGAACAATCTTTTTTGTTAGTATTATGAAAACCCATAATTTTAAACAAGTAATTATATTTAGCAACGAATTGAACAACCTCACTTTTATTGTAAAAACTAAATTTAAAAACATTAAAATCTGAGATGTTTTTTACTTTAACTTAACATTTTTTGTTTAACATGAAAATCACCTTAAAGTAGTTTAATACCAGGAAATGATGAAGAAAAATTAGGAACTGTTTTAAGAAAAAGAATATAATGCACTTGTGTGCTGCATTTCCCACATATACTCCAAAGTCTCCTGTATTGGAGAGAAATGGCTATATATACTCTAAAGGCTATATGTTTGAGGGGTTTAGCAGAGCCATAGGCAGCATTTTTTTTGTTAGGGGGCAGTCTTATGGTGCAAGCTTGAAAAAATTTTTAAAATATTAACAAGTACTAGATATTTTTTTAATTTTATATACTGTAAATCCTTGAGTAAGCGCACTTTGAATAAGTGCTGCATCGCAATTAAGTGCCATACCTAGGCTGACCAACTTAATAAGCACCACAGCAATGACATTGAAGATAAGATTGATAACTCTTGAACATTGAGTATCGTAAACCCAGAGAAACCACTATTGATCTTTACTTTCAATAATTTTGATGGGACAAAACACAATGCCAATGTTCAAGCAAACTCTGTGAAATTTTGCAAGTGATTAATATTCTTACTTTTAATGGTATGTGTTCATGTTATTCCTTTATTTGAAAAATGGTTAAATAATAAATTTTTGGACATATCTAACTAGTTGTGACTCACTTCATTTTTTCAACACTTGTTTTACTTTGCAATGCACTTGTTTTAGATAAGTGCCACGCTCCGAATATGTGCCACACCAAAATCTCAGTAAAATTTATAACCACTGCGGGGCTTAATGGAGGATTCTTGTCACTTTAGAGGGCAGTTGCTCCCCTCAACTCCCCTCCCCCCTCCCCCTTTTACCTATGGCTCTGTGGTAGAAACATTGTGCTCTGAACGATGCCAAGCTTGTTAGAGTGAGGAGAACTTGTAAAGCTTTGGCAGTAATAGGCATAGCTGTTAATGTTTGCCCTAATTATGTGTGGTTCTTTGCCCTCCCAGTCCTTAGTATCCGTGGAGCACAGGAGGAAGAGCCACCAGACCCCCAGCTTATGAGACTTGATAACATGCTGTTAGCTGAGGGGGTGGCTGGCCCAGAGAAAGGGGGTGGGGCAGCAGCTGCTGCTGCTGCTGCAGGTGTGCATGACAATCAGGTGGAACATTCAGAATACAGACAAAAGCTAAATCAGATTCGACAAATCTACCATACAGAACTTGAAAAGTATGAACAGGTAAAGTTTAGTCAGGATTTCATTTTTTTCACTCCCTGATCATGAAGGTGTGATGATTTCAGTCTTGATGCTGTAGATATACAGGCACATTGAAATTTTAAAGCTTATCCCTCACATTTAATTTTTTAATTTTATTCAGTTATTCCCTGGGGAGAATTTTTCTTTTTTCATCATCAGTTTCCCTTGTTTGATCAATCTCCTTTTTCTCATATCAAAGCAACTTATTATTTTTTGTATGTGTTGTGTAAGGAGAAGATATAGATGTTTATAAAGTGGCTGAAGCTGAAAGGGTTAACAATGACAAAAATTGAGAAACATTTTTTAATCTTCAGGTGAATAGAAACCCCAGTGGTGCATCACATACACAAAAGATTGTTCCAATGTTCAGTTATAGTAGACAGTGGACCATTTCTAATTTGTTTTGCTCAAAAAACACCTTTCAAGTCAATATAAAATGACACAACCTTTTTGTAAATCTGGATAACATGACCTTTCTAAAAGCTTTGCATTCAAATAATTTCTGGTACAGTCGACCAGGTCTTTATTTGTTCAGCACTTTAGTTCAACACTTACAGTGTGTTCTCTATTTATTTCAGGCTTGTAATGAGTTTACAACACATGTTATGAATTTGCTGAGAGAGCAGTCAAGAACCAGGCCAATCTCACCAAAGGAGATTGAAAGAATGGTTGGCATCATTCACCGCAAATTCAGTGCCATCCAGATGCAACTAAAACAAAGTACTTGTGAAGCAGTGATGATATTGAGGTCACGGTTTCTAGATGCAAGGTATGATGGTGTATCATTTAACAGTCAACAGACTGTCAGTAATTAGGTTGTTTATCGATTGTCAAACAAAAAGAAAAAATATGTAACTAGCATAACTTTTTAATCTTTGGGGTCAATTAGTATGTCTAAATGAGAAATAGCCTGAAGATACATTGTAAAATTCTTGTCTGTGTATTGATAATCATTTAAATTGATCCCAAATAACTGAAACCAATTAAAAGTTGTTTGACCAACAGGAAAAGGAGCTGAATTCCTATTAGAAAGTATTGTTATTATAATAAGCTTTGTGTCAGTCAGTAAATTTGGAGTAGGGCTCAAAATTAACTTTTTTTCAATTAGCAAGCTGGCTATCAGAGGCAAACATTTTTTTGCACCAGTTTTAGCAACCATAAATATTGTTAAAATGTTTATACTGCCATCAGCACTATGATGAGTTTTGGTGTCTCTGAATGTGCAGAAATTATTTAAAAGTGCTACTGAAGTCAGTTTGTCATTGGTACTTCAATAGCTCTAAGGGCTTTTCTAACACTTCTAATCAACTGTAAATGGATAAAAATGCCTACCTGACCATTTTAAGTCTGTGAAATAAGCTTTCGAAATAGTGCATTCAGTGCAAACAAAATTCAAGACATACAACAGTGATTTATGACATTACAAATGGTTTGAAAGGACTTCAAGCTGCTCTATGCTAATGTTTTGCCGTGCACTATTGAGTTCATTACTCAAACACTGGGCCTCCAGCAATGTAAACTTTGCCATGCTCATATGAATCAGACTGAGAAAGTAAAATTAATCTCCTGGTTTTCAAATGATGTGATGTCATGCATATATAATGAGCTTAAGTGTTTGCAGCTTTGGTACTAAAATAGGCATTTTTGTCGTCAAAAATTATCCACAAAATTTATTTTAAAACCGGTTACAAGTGTCCCAGCAGAAATTATACACATCATACTTCAATTTTAGATGTTTTAAACTTGTTTGAAGATTTCGCTTCAGTAACACTTTAAAGGTATTCAAAAAAAGAATTGTTCAATTCTGTCACATCATCGGCACAAAATCAAGCTTTGAAGTTTATGCTTTGGCCCCGGCATGTTGTCTGAGTAAAGGAAGATTGGTGACAAGTGATGTCACTGCAGGAACACTTTGAAGTTTTTCTTTATTAATCCATTCGCTTGACAAGCAGAGATGGAGATTTAGGTTCTGACAAAACCCCTTTTCAATTTTTGAAGAAACTGAAATGAACTTGCAAAGTTGAAAGAGTGGGTCCTTCCTTACTTGGCAACACAAACTGTTCTGGAATCAAGACTTTTTTGTGGCAACTGACAGTTGTCTTCATTGGGCATGACAAGCACTACAACTTTTGAAGCTGAAGTACAAAGCGAAGAAAGTGCTTAGTTGCAATTTTTTAGGAAATACTTGTTTATTCAATAAAAAAACCTGCAGGCCATATAGTGCTTTAACATAAAAATATGCAGCTTGATACAGAGCTTGTAATGTGTTTTTAAAGGCTAATATCTTTTATTAGCTATCATTATTATATTTTGTTGGATCGATGGCATTGAATAGATATTTTTTCTTTGTTGTCAGTCAGAATGTTGTCGGTCAGTTCATACTCTAAATAGAATTAATCAGCAAATTTGTTTTGAAGCTGGATGCATCCACTTGCTTGTAAATAAATTCATTTTTAGATAATTAAATATGGCAGTGATCTCTTTACACAGCAAATCTTAATATTTGTTTTGTATTTTAAATGGACTTTTAAATGGAGATACGTATATTAAAAAAATACAGAGTTCTTCCCTGAGCAGAGGTACCAGAGTGGCGGCTCTGCCATAAAAATGTTTCCAAAACTTTTGCTTTGAATGCTCTTCCCTTGTTACAGAATATATTCCTGCCAATACTGCATGATACTGTACATAGAATTTTACTGCACAAGACAGTTATCATGAAATCACATATGGCATTTTTCAATTAAAGGAAAACCCTGTTTCAACTTGTTTCTTAAAGTTCCTGTCTAATTTATTAAAAGAAAAGTCTGAGCAGAGCGGTGCTGGAGTAAGAGTAGAGAAGGTGTTCTACTCTGTGGGGAGAACTTTATCTGAGATTTATTAAAGATATTTTTATTGTTATTAATATTATTGTTATTTAATACTCAATTCTGCATCTCTCTGCTTTAGGAGAAAAAGGAGGAATTTTAGCAAGCAAGCTACAGAGGTGTTGAATGAGTATTTCTACTCCCATTTGAGCAATCCTTATCCAAGTGAAGAAGCAAAAGAGGAGCTGGCAAGAAAATGTGGAATCAGTGTTGCTCAGGTCAAAACTTGTTCTGTTTTTCCCAATGAATTATTTTTTATTAATGCTCTTTGAAACAAGTGTAAAACCATTATGTCTCAAGACTGAGTTACCATTGGAATTGGTGGAATAATCAATAACTTTGTTTTTAATGCAGATTTCAAACTGGTTTGGTAACAAGAGAATTAGGTACAAGAAAAACATCGGCAAGGCACAGGAAGAGGCCAACTTGTATGCTGCTAAAGCAGCTGCTGCAACTGGCTCAGGTCCTGGTCAGGGGGGACAAGCACAAACCCAGCCGCAACAAAGTCCAGTCTCGGGACCCCCAACGTCAGCACCAGGTTAGAGCATATAGTGTGAATTTAAAGATACTGGCAAAAAAATATAATTTTATATTAAATGACTTAAGGAATGGTATCTTTGTTAAAAGCTCTCAGATATCCCCTACCTAGCTCTCCTAGATAATATTTATTAAAGAGGCAACTGGCACAATATTGTTGGTCCAGACCATCATTTTTTCAATTCAGGTCAGATATGATATATTTTCTGGAGGAAGGGGGGACTCCCAACTTTTTTGAGCAAGCTCATGCTCATATGAAAAAATCTTAATTGAACCCCTAAGGGGTACCAATCTGGATGTGGTTCCAAACCCTTAGTGGTACCATCAAATATTCACATACAGGCAACATTTCAGTCAGTTTAATGAAGCTTAAGATAACAACCACACCGGCTGGTTGTTTTTAAACTCTCACTTGAACTGCCCTTAGGCAACACCTTTTTCCCAGTTTTAAGGCAATTAGTGGTTGCTTGGAGACCAACCCAAGACTGTGAATCAAGTGGCAGTTTATGTACTAAGCTCTTTGAACTTACACCACAATCACATTTTTTCAACTTTTCAGGGTCATACCAAGGAGTTACAAGTGGTGGGCCAGGAATAACTCCTTCTTCCCAACACCAAATGTCGATGGGTTCTCAGCAACAACAGCAGGAAATGTACATGCAAGGGTTGCACATGAATGGAGGCATGGGATCAGAGTATCAACCAGGCAGTGCTGTAGGTGCCAATGTACAATCTCAGGTAGCCTTTAATTGTACTTTCCCTCTTTTGTAGAGAGAGCACCGAGATTTTCTAGGATAACATCTCTTATTTTATCTTCATTGGCTCAATATCAAAAGCAGAATTAGTTATAAAATAATCTTGGTTACCTTGATTAACTACAAAGCTCTACATGGAATGCCCCCTGAATACCGCTCAAGTTTGCTACCACTGAAGCAATCCTCAAATTATGGACTTTGCTCTAACAATAGACTGCTACTGAGACCACCAATGGAAAGAACGTTGGCCACACTTGGGGACAGGTCCTTCGCGGCTGCTGCCCTTAAGCTATGGAACAACCTCCCTTTTGAGTTGGAGCAGAAATGCAGCTCAATACTTTTAAAAAGAAATTGAAAACTCACCTTTTTAAGGCTGCATACAGTACTAATTAGCTATTATTACCACTTTTAATTTTTATCGATTTACTTTTTTATTTTCTTATAAGTTTTTTAGTTTGGAAGAATTAGTTACGTGTACTGTATATGAAGGATCTTTTATTATTAGCATTTGTACGGCACATTTGAAAATGTTATGTTGAATTTGTGCCTTAGAAATTATTATTATTATTATTATTATTATTATTATTATTATTATTATTTATTTTTTGTTACTGTAGCCCTTTGGACCCAGTTGTATTAATTAGCTCTCCCAACTAGAGTTTATACATTTCACAGAACAACATTGGGAGAATTTTACTTTTCATCTTCAGTAGTTTGCTTTGATCAATTTTCATTTTCTCATTACCAAAATTTGTCTTATTTATGTGTTGTATAAGAAGTTAAATGTCAGTAACTGACTGGGACTTAGTACTTACTGCAAGGTTAAGAAATATACCATAAACGCTCTAATACTCTCCCAGGGGCTTAATTGTTTTTAGACCTTCCGGACAGGGGGCTTATTTAGAGGGGGGGGGTGGGCTTATTTAAAAACTGTCTACATAGCCAGGCACAGAATCATAACATGAAGTGTGGTTACCAAACACATGTTATAGCAACTAGTGTTTCTAGTGTTTCTCTAACATTATAACCAGCAGTTTTCAAAAACTTGAACAGATACAACCATTGACAAAATGTATTCTTGATACAGGATACCTTATCTTTTAGCTCCATTATCTTTAGGTTGGAGGGGGGGGGGTATTAGGGATTGGGTGCTTATTTGAACTTTGAAGCTCCAGACGGGGGGCTTATTAGAGTGTTTATGGTAATCATGCTTTTCTAAGTTGATGTTATTAACATGTACTGTAAATTTGAGAACAACAGCTCTTGAAACCAGAATATCTGGTGTTTGTGTGTTTGAGAGCGCAAGATTGTGCAATTTTCTCCCAATACCAAGAACTTTGAAAATACCTGGAAAAGTCCTTGATTTTTGACCTGATCCTGCCAGCTTGGGAAACTGATTGAACTGTTAACTGTCAGAATTCTAGAGGTAGTGAATGGTCCCTTAAAAATGAGAGTTTCTGCAAATTGTGGCTAGTTAGATCTCAAAATCTTACCATCTTTTTTTGTCCTTTCTCAAGGTCTCATGTTTTATTTTTTCTCTGTCTGGCAAAGCTTGAGATCTCTAGTTTGTTTCCAGGTGTCTCTGTTATTTAATTCTTGGTCTTAGATTTTTGTATTGTAATGTCTCAATTTCAGATTACTTGTTGTTTACCAAAGTCTGGGGCACAGATTTTAAAAGGGCCATCTTGGTACCTTGGACATCTTAGATATACCATTCCCTACCCCTAATTCTAACATGGGTATTAAATAGACAGATACTCTTGTAACTTTTAAGGTGCCAGGTTTGAGGCATGTTATATCACAAGCAACTGGCTACATGGACCCTGCAGGACATCACATGCAACAGCAGCAAGTTTACATGCATGCTCAGGTTAGTTCACACACTTTATAGTGTTCTTTGTTTTATTGCTTGCGCATTGTGCACGTCTAAACCTCTCAAAGACTTCCTTGCTTTAGTTTAATATTTACAAGTTGTCAACATCTTGTGTACCCAGGAACAGCATAATGTCAACACTGACTGGTAATATTTTTTTGTTATACTCATGAATATAAATTCAAATACAATTATGATAACAACGTTAATAAAAGTATATTAATTATTCTACTTTAAAATATGTTGTATTTAACACTTATTCTACTTCAATCAAGGCCGTGGATAATTATAGAATATATACTAAGCACCAAAGGCATGAGGTAGACATTCATTAAGCCACTATCCGCTGAAACTGAAACAGAATAAGTGTTTTAGTATATACCAGCGAGGCAACAAACTTTCTTTCAAGAAAACGAAAGATTTTTAAGAAAATAAAACACTTTTAGAACTTGAATCAACGAGCGTGGTGAGGCTCACACATGAGCAGCCTAACATACAACAAACATGTTTTGACAGTTTGTCAACTACAAAATGTCGTAAATGACACAAAACAGAATTTCTTTAGGCCGTTTTAAATATCCATTTTGAAAGCAAACTTTTTCAGTATCGTGATCTGAAACTGTTGCAAAGCGACTACTTTCGTCCACCATTTTGTTTTGGTCTCATCTACTATTTTGGAGGTAAATACTGTCTCACATCTACTTTCTCTAAACAATTCAACTCGCACATAGCTTAGCTGGTTTATACTAAATAATAATAACTGTTAGATTATTAGGAAAACAGGAAAAAAGTAAGCTATATGTCTGTGTTTTGACAAATTTTCTGTTCTGAAATTCCTTTGGTTCTCTCTTTTATATTGTAAATAGATGCTTAAATTGTACTGACAGAGCAGCTTTCATTTGACCCTTTAAAGAGGATTTATCTATTTTCTATGTATAATGTATTTTTAATATATGTGCTGATTTATAAATATGCTCAATATGTACATTATAATTTTTGTTAATAATTAGTATTATATAATATTATATACCATAATTTCTGGGCAATTACCCGCACGGCAGATTACACGTACCACTATATTTTGGCCACAAGAAGAATAATAAATAAGCAGATTATCTGCACTGCTAGATAACCTGCAGCTGAAAACAAAAAAAAATATACGAAAGAGTTTGAGACTTACAAATTTGAAGCAATTTAAAAATGCTTTAAAAGGCTCTCCTCGCTATTCCATGTAAAAAGCATAAAGTTTCCACATTATTTAGCTGCCAATTCAATAGAAAAAACACTCTTCTATCCATGAACTCCTAACTTTTAATAGACAAGTTTTGTATCCAATTTAGTGAAGTTTTTGACTCCACTTGGCAACATTTTAGTGTTGCATCGTGCCATAGCAATCATTCAGCGCCAATTTTGTTAGGTCAAGGAGAGGTTGGGGCAAGTGCAAAAAAGTGCAGACAGGGTGGGGTCAAATTGAGCAGATTTGTGAAATTTAATGTAAGCTTACAAGGCCTTAGAAATCTTTTGAAACAGGAATATACTCTCTAAATCAAGATGCGATGGTACTAGACTAATTCACTGATTGTTGTAAGTGTTTCATTTGCACATGTGCTGGAAGTCACTTATGCAATTATGAATAAAATGAATTGAATAGTTTCAGTATGGTCATGAATCAGATGCCTTTAGAAGGTGGAAACGCATGAATTTGTGAAGCTGACATGAACAGTGTAAACAACAAAAAATTCTTTTTATGTTCATCCAATTTCCTGGACAAGTAAAAATACATACCGAATGATTTAGAAATTATGGCATTACCTGCACCTCCGTTTTACCCACAGCAACATCTAAATGCAGAAAGTATAACATATTACCTGCGGGTAATCACCCGGAAATTACATTTATAAGCCAAATGTCTCTTTTCCAATTTATTTTTTACAAGGTTTAAGGAAAATTGAAATATCAAATTCAACTCCAACAGAAGGCTGAACATTAGATAATTAGCCCTCAAAGTGGAGGTGACTATAGTGCTGGATGTTTACCATGCTGTTAATTGGCGAGGTAAATCTCTATCGCGAGGTGCCAACGCCAAGGGGATAGTTGTTTTACGGTAATTGTTCTAATTTAAGTGCCTCTCCAATTTATGCACCAACCGACTGGTCATGAATAATTTTGTGCTTTCCCCCATTTTAGTGCTATACAAAAAAAAAATAATTTTTTTCTGGCGCCAAGTCTTTAGAGGAAATTTTTAATCATTTTACATTAATTACTTTGGAAACATATGATAACAATCTCAAGTTTTATCTTCTAGATTCATGTTTTGAAATTTCAAACGAACAGCTATAATAAAAGTTTTGTAAACGCAGTGAAAACAGCAGTGTCTTTTTGATGTGACATGTGCTCTCAGTCATGTCCACAGCCAGTCAAGTGGAACAACTGCAAATATGCCATAAAATTTTGTAAGTTTGAGAGCACGTTCTTCTTTGTAAACAAATTTGAACAGGTATGTTATCATTTGTCATGATTTGAATCATCTTAGATAAGAAACTTAAAAATATGAGAATCTGCACTGAGCAGATTTGGAGAAAACATATAAAATGTATTGATCAGAATTCTGTTCCAGGCTTGTGACCTCCACTTGAAGGTCGTCTTTGATATTTCACTGCTTTTTGACGGGGAAATCTTGAACTCAATTTTATGATGTTCAGAACATTATTGATTAATAAGTACTATCACAAAATTTTCAATGACAGTAGCATGTCAGTTTGGATATTGCAAATATGAAAAAAAGTATGATTTTATTTTCATCCTTAATTGTCTTCTTACTTCATCGGAAAAGTCGGCAAAACAACCTCTTTCGCAATAATTAAGCAAGTGTCTCATGAGCCGCACGAATCGCTTCTCTTTGAGTAGCGTGATTTTGTTTGCAAGAACATTTTAATTTTTCCTCCAATTATTAAGCACCCCTCTAATTTGAGTGCCGCAAGGATAAAATAACTTTTTTCATACCCCAATTTAAGAGCCAATAAAATCTGAAATTATTTTTTTCTGGCGCTTAAATTAGAACAATTACGGTAGTAATAATTTATACCAAATATTAGTAGAATAAAGTAAGGTGAGAGTTAACTTGTAAATTCCAAGTTTGAACCAAATTTGTGTTATTTAAAACTTTTGCACGCAAGTGAGAAAAGTAAGAAAAGTGCATTATATATTGTACTTTTTCTTGAAATTTTCAGGGAAAAAAATATGCATCCTATCTGTTAATACAGACGACCTAATTTTTGTTGCCGTTTTTGTGTTTTTAAAGCCAATGGCTAATCATTTTTTATGATTTTCCTCTTTCTGTCAAGAATCGAGTTGCCATTTTGACAGCTTTATCGAAACAGTCAATAGCCCTAGATATCTACTGATTCAGGAACCAATAATGCACAGTCAAAAGAAAGTTATTCACTGATTTGGTTTATACCAACAGACTGTAGTTGAATTATAACTATTGATTAACTTGTATAAAAAAGTAGACTCAAATTAACCCAAAAAAATTAACTGTTTAATTAACACAGTTTTAAAGTTCTACATATTGACATTTGAGGTTTGCCTGTCACACATATTGATGAGTCAAATTGTTGAATAAAAATAGAGTTTTTACTAAATGACAGAATGTCTCAAAGGGTTGGAGAGGTTTTAAATTTCACCACAATCTCTCAGTCCTAAAATCACCAAATGTTGACTGAAATTTAGAATTTTGCACAATTGACCTTTAAAGGTTTTCAAGCTGAGATGATTTTCCATTTTCTTTACTTTCATTGATTTTAGGAAATTTTGCTGGTTAATTTCTTTGGGTAATTTTGCAAGTTGAAAAGATTTAAATTCGCTGCTTTTGTAACTTATTTTTTAAAATATTGATAGATGAATAAGTTTTAAAAGCACATTTTTGAAACTGCAAGTTGATTTAGCTTAATACAGATAAAAAAATGGGCGACCATGCACAGATGACTGATAAAGGAAGTAAATTGATCTTCAGAGTATATACTGCAGTTTGATTGATTTCAGTGATGCAGAGAAAAAGTGAGGTGCATTCGAGCTATGATGAACTACGAACTACTGAGTATTTTTTTTGCTTGCTTAGTTGTTCTATAAGCTGAGCTGTTGAAAGTTGGTTAGTGAACTGGACCCATCAGTTTGTGGCAGTTGATTTATATTTTGGTACTCAAAGGAAATACTAGTACTAAGTTTTCTTGTTTTAGGTTAAATTCATTTTTGTATGAAAATAGATTTTAAATTCCCTTTCCTATCTAGACTTGTTCGCAATTAAGTGAACTGTAATCCAGATGTTGTGCAACTGACAACGGAGTCCTCTGTCATCGAAGTGGTGATAAAAAAACTTAACATTGCAAGAAATAAAGCAACTGTAATAATACCTGTGTTTCTATCATCATAAATGAAATAAATAAAACTTAGGATAGACTTTAAGTTTTTGTTTGATTCAAAAGCAGGAAATAAGATAGGTCATGATCAGACAGTACAGTACGTACTTTACACAATTTCTTCTTCACACACAGCCTTAATATTACAAAATAGATACCACTATAAAAATTCTTTAATTAGAAAAAATGTTAAAAATTAAATCAGACCCATTTTTTTGAAACAAATTATCCAAAGACAAATAATAGTTTTTTGCTCATTGTGATCAATCTCATAAGGGAAAGACAATAACCAAATCATTAACTGGTGTCAGCTAAATGCCATTAAGTAAGAACACTGGTTCTAGACATTATTTTACATGTGCAAAATGTTATCTAATTTTTTTGTTGATTTATTTGTTTTTATTGTTGTTTCATATATTCATCTGCATTGCTAACTGTAAGTACAGTAAGTATCAATTTGACTAAAAAACAGTAATAATCAATTTGATGAAAAAAACCATTAAAACACCAATAGGAAGAGCACAGGATGACCATTTTTCACCAGGTTTTGATTATGTTCTTTGTTTATTTCCAAGGCAAGTGGATTCAATGAACTATTTGACTCAATCAATGTGTGGGCTGGCAAATCAGGCAAAGTATGAACTGCCGGTTTAGTCTGCATGTGCAACAAATCTTGATCTGTAGAGAAAAAATGTCAGATTTTACTCTAGTTTCCTGAAAATGCAAAGGTCTAAGGCTGTTCGTAGTTGCTTAATTAACAGAGAATTTCTGCTAATGTGTGTTATTTTTTACTGCTGCTTTCTTGGTGGTGAATTCAGCTCATCTGTAATAGCATTATGATAAAAAGTCTGTGTAATTTAATTAGGAAGAGCTTTACCAAAGCTGGAAACTGTTAAATTGCTGTCTCATAAAAGCATTGTATAACTTTAATATAATTCCTTTCTCAGTCATTAACTAACATGTAAAAGAGCCTCTAATGCACCTATCATCGGCCATACCCTAGGGGATCTCTGGTAAACACTGGTGAATGTAGGGATTTATGAGGGGTTTTACCAAGGAAAATTCCCTTTGGGTCGGGCAAAATGAGGGGGGATTGATTTGCCACAACACTGATCTGCCCACCACAGGAAATACAGAGGACTTTACTCCGATTTAGGTCCCGCTGAAAAAAATGTTTAACATAGTTTACTTACTGGTATAAAATTATTGCAATACTGGTAGGTGTTTTAATAATGATCGATGAAATCTGGCTGTTTTCACACAATAAATTGTCCAATTTCAATTTCTTTAACAACAAGCAAGGTGACTTTGCTGAATGAACATGGATGGGTAGCCTGGGGATCTGGAGTAACTGCAGATTCTGCATGCTAAATGAGTTTGTGGACCCGCATATTCTTTGCAATCATGGCAGACTCGCAGTTCTAAATGTTGATTTCTCTTAGTCTTGAAGGCTCTGCCGGATGAGCCCTACACTGAATATTAGTTCATTTGTGCAGTGATATAATATTATAGAGACCAAATTTCGTTTGCTTTATTTGACAGAATAAGACAGGGTTCGTACGGGCCCTGGAAATCCTGGAAAACCCTGGAAAAATTTTGAAGCCCTGGAAATCCCTGGAAACCCCTGGAAAAGCCCTGGAA
>JAOBRD020436755.1:6440-18526 GCA_027575215.2 Hydrozoanthus sils | reverse complement strand
AGTGAAGGAGTTGTACACGGGAAATGATGTGCTGGCAGTCT
Organism: Hydrozoanthus sils; assembly: GCA_027575215.2. NCBI lineage: Eukaryota > Metazoa > Cnidaria > Anthozoa > Zoantharia > Hydrozoanthidae > Hydrozoanthus > Hydrozoanthus sils. The sequence continues at coordinate 18,485 of JAOBRD020436755.1, read as the reverse complement.
TACCCACTGGATTTGGAAAAGTAGAATCTATCAAGCATTCACACGACTAAAGGCAGCAGAAATGGCCGACGGTGTCACTATTTTAGTTATTTCGCCGTTGAAAAGTATAATTGAAGATCAACTTGCTGATATTTGTTGCTTCTTCCCTGGCGTCATTACAACCAGCAGAACTTAAGAGTAACTGCGAATTCGAAATAATACTAGCTTCTGCAGAAGAAACATTCCAAAAGGAGTTTGTCGAAGTGTTCCTGCGCGTATTTTCCTGGCGCACGAGCGGCAAGCTCTGCTCGAGCGCTCAGGCGACTTCGACAGGTTTACTTAATTACTCCAATAACACTACAAATCTCAGCCAACACCAAGCCAAGACATCCCTTTCTTTTAGACGGCTCAAAAATATTTTCGGTCCAGCATTTACTTTCTCCAATCTGAACTTAAAAAAAAAAACTGCAAATCCTACAAAAATCGTTAACGGTTTGTTCCTTTGGTTTTCTTCCGCGCTGTACTTTTTTTCTTTGAAGTTGATATTTCAGCCATCGCTCTCTGATTTCAATGCTGATTTTTTCCCCAGGATTTTGTTGTTTCGATCAGTTTTTGCTCCATGTGAGTTTGACAGCTGTCAGGACTTGTCATTTTCACTTCCGATTTTAACACTCTTTCACTTCCGCCCGGTACTAATTATTCCGGTTAAGTAAACAAACTGCGGATAATTACGTGCAAAAATTTCTCCCGTAAAAAGGGGGGTTGGAGGCTGGCGTTCTGCTGTCGTTCTCTCTCCCCATTCCCTCCGCGGCTCACTTTTTGGCGCTTGTTGTTTTCGCCATCGAGAATGACTAGAACGCCAAGCTACGCTGGCTAAGGCGTCTTTGCAGTTGGTTGTCATGTATTTCATCGGCGGGATATTTGCATGCGAGGACTAGGACCTAGAATGCCGTAAACTGGTCTATGACTTGAGGTAGAGCTAAATCCCTGTCGGAATCCAAATAGACCATTTCAACTTACTCAAATGCTTGGTGTCTAATTTCTCCATTTGAAGTCACTGTTGTCGTCTTTAATGTTCTTTTTTGCTGTTACTTATTTTAAATATTTCATAGTTTGTAAAATCAATACGATTACAAAGATGTTAATTTATTTGATTTTAATGGTCTTAGCAGACTAACATTTCAATTTTTTTGATTAAAAGAACCGAGAAATGTTCTATTGGAAGATATTATCAGTTTTAACACACAATATCACGGTAAGCAAACCACTAAAACTTGGTGCTTTACTTGCCTTGTTTTAGATAGGTTTAGTAAAGATAACGCGACTTCTGTTTACGTTCGCGCGCACAGCTCGAGGTCCTGAGAAGAAGACGTCACGTTGTGAATGTAACGCGAAAACATCAAAATCCCGTCCTGAAACACAACGCGACGTGTACGTCGCAACGTCTCTGGATCTCGAGCTGTGCGCGCACAGTTAAACTGAACTCGTGTTATCGTCGCGTCGTCTTTGCTAAACCTATCTATTCTCCAGTTGAATTAGACGTCTATTGAACAAAACAGGCCTATGTTTTCAAGCGTTAATTTTAGTTAACTGTAACTTTTTAAAACAACTTGCTTAAGAGCCTTATGAACATGCTTTTTCAAAACCAGCATTATATAATATTAGAAGCGTATTAAACAAAGTGAAGCATTTTTTTAACTAGCAGAGGAAGTTTACTTTCATATTTTGCTTAAAACAATTAACATGCAAGGGGTATTATTACCGAAGTTAATTTCTTTAATATGCAAGCTATTGACCGCGTAAAGAATGCAACCCCTATTTTCCCATAGTTCTAAGCACGCATAAACATCAAACCGCTCATACGAACGCGAAAGGGTCATCGAAAAATGCCTAGAGAAGCAGTGAGATGATTTTTAGCGCGGAAAATCACAGGGCAGAGCGTTGCCGCAATCTTGGATTTGGTTATTGGGAGTGAGCAAAAAATGGAATGGAGGGGAGAGGGGGATGGGAAAAAGGTTTTCCCTAGCTCTCAATGCCGCTCGATCACGAAATCCAAAATGGCGGCCACCCCGTGCCTTGTGATCTTCCGTGCTAAAAAAAATCCAACCGCCTGTAAAACTCCAAACCTTTTATACACAAAGTTGTTGATTGTTGATTGGCCGTGTTAGTTTCGCAAAGTATTGTGGTAAAGTGAACAGCCGTCGTCTTTAACGATACAGGGCGGTAACCTCTTCACAGTATTAAACATATTAACGTTAATTATTTCCTGTTATTCAAATTATACTAACTATGCTCTCATACAGAAGAGATCATTGTCTACATTAAACTACTTAACCTCATGGAAAAATCAATGCTTTATCGAATTGTACATCTATTAAGTCGTTATTATATGGCTATGATAGTACACGCGCTGAAATTGGATGCTAAACGGGCAAGGACGATAATTATGAAATTTTTATAGTACGCTCGCGATTAGCAGTTCAGCGTAATGATCGGTCACTTTTTGGAATTCAAAAAGGCTATAAAATAAATTACTTGTTAACCTCGTCTGTTCGGTTATCACAAGAAAATCTCAGGCCTCATTCAACACATACATCAAGTCCTTATCCTGAAGTTCCCTTGTAATAAAGTCACTTTCGGTTAATACGTTGTACGGCAAGCAGGTCAATGGATATTCCTTACACGAGGGCAGTACTACACATTAGTTACAGGTAAGTCATCAGATTTCATGGCGATTGATTTGGGTGCAGAACGGCTGATATCACTCCTAACTGCAGATTCTCCATCGTCGTCAAGATATGACGAGTCCCGATCAATCTTCGCATCCTGTAAAATAAAAACTTTTTTTTATGTTGCTAGCTTTCGGCTTGGATGACAATCCAAACTACACAAAGCTTTAAAAAAGTTTCGCAACTAAAAATGCCTTAATTAAATTTCTACGATCACGATTAACATAATTCCTAACCCACTTCATATACAAACACTGAAACACTCGCACGCACGCACTCTCTCACACACGCACGCGCACGCATTTAAACACTCGCGCGCACGCGCCTACACTCTGGCCACCGAGAACAACACTATTTGCTAGTATAATCTGGCAAAGTTGAGATATAAAAACTCACGGCTGCTAAAATAATTGCATTGTTACTTAATGCTGCAGATGATACCCCGCGGCGTATAAATCATTTCTAGTGAAACTGATAAACACACAACCTTGCAGCGCGCGGGACATGAGTCGCTTACCTGAAACATGTAAAAATTTCCATCTGTCCATGTTTTATCGTCCCGATAATGGCTTCTGCAACACAAAACGTTATTAAGCCTACGTCAAAGATAATCCCTTTGTACCCTCGAAGAACTACAGTAAAGTAATCGAAAGCATGTTTGCCAGGGAACTCAACAACTTAACTTTAATCAACAATTACTAAATATGAAATTACTGCAGCATCAAGTGGAACCAGAACAAATAACTCAGCACCTTGTGATGAGCCGCTAACGCTCTTTATGTTAACACATCTGAGCACTACTTCTAAATCCTTTGTTATGTAAACAAAGTCAACCCAGATGAAAAGATTGGTACAGAGGTTTTTGTTCATCATTACTTGCAAACGATTTCCGTGACGGACAAAATAGTTAAGTTTCTCAAGCAATTGTGGGATAACAAAGCAAGAGCTGAAGCAGCTGGACGCCCAGAACAATATTCAGGGAAATCAACTTTCGGTCGTCTGGTCGTCTGAGACGAGTTAGTTCAGCTTGAAGACAAGTAACTTTGCAAAAGCACTTGTCCGCACGGACGAGCAGAATTTGTAGATCAGTAATGTATAAGCATTGCAAAAAAAGTATAAAATTCTGCCTTCAAAGTAGCAATAGCAATGCGTTTATTTTCTATCTTTAGACTTCTGTAAAATATATTTCACATTTCGCTTCTCTGGTGTACGTCCTTGTTGTAACAATTTGTTACGGTTCATGCACAAACACGACGTAAATGTGGCACGTGCATGATCACGCTCTTTTTTCATTTTCTGCATGCGTTCGGTTTTTTTTCTCATTTAAAAAATCTTGGTGCGTTCGCCTGCGGACACTGACTTTGAAATTTAGAACACAGGACAACTTTGGAAAACACTGCAGTGACTTCGTAAGCACCTCGATTCCTTCTAACTGAACATTAGAGAGAGTGGGGGGAGGGGGGAGGGGCTTGTTAGAGAGAGGGGGCTTAATAGAAGGAGCTTATTAGAGCGTTTACGGTATCACGCTCGCGCTTGTTGGCTATGAGATGATTTATGGCCAACTCGGCGCTACGCACCTCTTTGGTTATTTACCATCTTGTATCCAACGCTCTTGGAATAATTGTTGAATATCCGGCAGGCTGGACGACTTTGGTGACTGAGAACTAATTTTGAAAGAAAACCGGTTCGGCGTGTCGACGAGTAAGTACAATAACTCTAATCGTTTGCAAAGTTGAAAGTTGAAAATCTCTGAAGTCTAGTGCCCAAAACATTCGATGGCGAAGGTTTCAACTGTAAACATTTTTAGAGCACTATCAAACGTAATAAGTAAAGCGCCAATCCTGTTTCTAAGATTTACTTACAGCTTTTTCTTAGTGAGTAGATTATCACTGCTCCTGGAACGATCTGTAGCCGGATGAACATCACTACTGAACGATCCTTGGCGCGAGGAATGCATCCTAACAAAAGAAAACGGTAGCGAGTGAAATAGTGCCGCGCTTTAGTGGCTTCCCTAGTAAACCTCCAGATTCGACAACGAGTTCGAGTACGAGTTTTTCCCATTTTCATACTGCATGTGCAAAAAGGGAAGAAATCACGCCATCCCGTTGTGTTCCTAGAATCTCGTATTCCACGCACCCGCTTATTTTGTAAATCTCAATAATTATAAACAAGATGACGACAACGAGCTTTGGCAACACAACGAGATGGTATGATTTCTTCACAACTTCTGGCACGCACAGTATGATGAGTGGGAAAAAACTCGTACTCTATCTTGTATTTTTTGACGAATTTGGAGGTCTCTAACAACTCCATAAAAGGATCGACCGAATGAATGACGGGACAGTTGAGATATAAATGTTATACGCGTCAGATTTAACAAAAGAAAATACCGGAAACAGCCATAAAAAACAGAAAATAGCTGACCAATACAGTTTCTCGATTATTATCATTTCTTGATCTAAAAGTCAGAATTATTTCCGATTCATTAAAAACAATTTAACAATATGATATTACTTTGCACCTACTGTTTTTTACAAAATTTGCAATAATCCATTTAAACAAAAACATTCTTTTAGAATGTCTAGTCCCTGTATTAATCGTTCGGTTTTCTAGTCAAGGACTAGCGAATTTAGCATCGTAGCACACTTAAAGAATTCAGCAAAAACTTCAATTAATTATCACTGCTTTCTTTAGTTGTTTTACTTACCGTACGGCGGCAATATTTACTTCTTCGCCATCATAGTAATTCCAGTTCTTTACCCGATCTCGGCTGGAAAGTTGAAACTAGTTTAGATATGCAGAAACTGGTATTTCGAAAACAAGGGTTTTCTTCAGATAAGTACAAAGACTTGGTGAAGTCAACTAGGCGTTCATAATTTCAGGTTCTAGAAAGCTGGCGTTTCGAACAGTACGTCACAAAGTCGTTCGGTTGATTTTGCCATTTCAAAGCAGTTAAACAAGAAACCGCGCTATAAAAGGGCGGCCTGTGCCAGGCGATCGTCACCTTCAGTTGTCACTCAACCTCAGAAGAGACATGACAAGAAACAAGCGGATTATTCGTGTTTAAAATTATTTAAAGCAACATATGAACAGAAAAACTAATTACTTCAGAACCAATTTTTTTTTCAACCAGAAGGAAATTATAACGAAATTAGTGCAGTAGTGTCAAAAAGAAACAAAATCAAACTGCGAAATACGCGTTTTGCTATAATGAACTAAAATTTATAGGAAGTGCGTAGACTTGGTCGAAAAGATACAAAATTTCAACGAAATATCTTACAGAAACAAAGAACGCAACGGAAAGAACTTTGCTTGCGTTTCTTTTCACCACTACTGTATATAAAAAATTGATAGGAATATTTAGTTTTTAGCAGTTGTGACTTTTTTTTTATGATCGCTAAGACAGAAGTTGAACCACCTCTTGGCTCAAGATTTGAATTTTGAAAGACGTGAGATATAGGAGGACCTAACCCTTTAGTAGCGCGGTTTCTTGTTTAAGATGATCTCACAGTGCATTTCGACTAAGTATCGAAAGAAACAACAAGAAAAATTCTTCTAAAGCACAGAAAGAACAATCCAAGCGACAAACAAGTTTACCAGACAAGCTTAGTGTCCGTTTTAAGGCGAATTGTATGTTAACAATTTTTTTTCTCTGTTTAGCTGACTGAGCAGTTAGTGTGTTTGAATCGTAACTCTGGGCTTACGAGTACAAGCTCTTCCAAGCCAATGTTTTTTCTTTTAGCAAGACGTTTAATTCTACACCTGGGCCCAGCTGTTCGAAGGCCGATTATCACTAACCCAAGGTTATAGTTTAACCTACATTCTTGTTCCCACCCTTACAGAGACTGATTTGGGCTGTAATTTTGGAGTTGACAAGTTTTTCCGTAGAAAATCTAAACACTTTTTATAAGAAATGTAAATATTTCCTTAGAGATGAAATTACTACCTGAATTTTGGCTTATCCCAGGGTTAAAGTTAATTTGCCTCTGAAAAGCCCAGCCCATGGAAATACGGGGACTAGATTGTCTCATCCAGATGAAAGTCAGAGACTATCTTCCTCCTAACACTTGCACAAACCGCCTATAAGCACCGTTCTTGTTGGCTTCTTGGTGCGAGAAGGGGTTCCCAAATTAATACATGCGTGTCTTGTCTTTGTTTGTCTAATTTCATCGCAAAAACCTAAGGACTCGATGAACAGAATCCAACTCGCAGTATGTGGAAACATGTTGCATCGGTGCATTGCCTGAGGAAGCGCACGCGAACAAACAAATTATCATAATCTATTTGCGAACTGACGAGGGCTCTCAAGAACTGGAACATGTTTTAAGACCCCTAAAACTGAGCAGAAGATTAAAAAGACTTGGAAACCAGATAACCCAAGAGGAATAAAGTATCCTGGGCCCAGTTGTTCAAAAGACGATTAGCCCTAATCCAGGGTTAATTACCATGACAACCGATACGTTTTGTAAAGTGTTAATCCTAGTTTAAAGTTAATCGGCTTTAGAACAACCGGCCCAGATGATGAAGAAATCTACGTCAGCTAAATTGTTTAAACTTTCCAATCATTATCCGAACCTTTTGTTAAATCTCCAAAAACTTACTTAAGCTGCTTAAACAAATCCATGCTAAGCTTATTCCAAAATTATTTGAGTATTTCTTCTAGACTTAAACTTAGTTACGAAGAGAATATAATAAATTCAGTGGATTTACCTGGAGTCGGAGCGGCTAACGGTTTTACCACGTGGCTGGGTGCTGTCGTACATGTTGCGTTTCTTATAACTAGCGTGAAAACAAGTCATGTGAGCTTGTTTGACAAAGAAATTAATTTTGAGAGTTGCTACGATTAAGTAGAAAACTATAACAATGGCAAAACGGCTATTTCTATTAACAAAAACAGAGTCGGTGTAAAACAGCAAGCAACATGATGAGATAGTCGTTAACACTAACAACATGATGAGATGGTTGTTAACACTAACGACATGAGATAGTTGTTAACACTAACAAAATAATGAGGTAGTTGTTAACACTAACGAGAGATTGTTGATAACATTAACGACTTGATGAGATAGTTGTTATCCTTTACGGCATGTTGAGTTAGTTGATAATACTTACAACATGATGAAATAGTTGAAAACATTAACGACCCCTTCCCAGCCATGGACGTTAATAAACGTCCTATAAGGTTTTACTCAATCAATCATGGATGTATATAGAAGGCTTGATTAGACTTTTAAAAATATCGAAAAACCTTTCATGAAAAGATATCTGCCCCACCCTTTATAAAGGCTGCGTAAAACACTCATTCCTCGACAAAAATATAAACTAAATACAATCGAACTAAATAAAGAAGTTTATGTTTCAGTTTGAGAAACGAACATGTTACTTCAACATAATGTTACATCCAATACCAAAAGAAAGAGCACATAGTTTACACTCTTCCCACCTGCAGCGTGTCCTGACCGCAAAACAGAGCCCGAACAACAGCAGTAGACCAATGACCGTTCCCAGAATGATAAGCGCCAGTTCTGCGTTACTCATCCCACTGCTGCCTGTCGCGCTGGTTGGTGATGGCATGACGTATTGAAGCTTCCACTTCGCGTATAGCAATTCTAACTGCAGCTTTTTGTTGTTGATTGCCCTGTAAGATGTATGAGTAACAGAGTATGTATTGCTTTCAAGGTACTGCTAATGCGAATACAGTCCGGCATTATTAAGCGGCCATCTATTAAGCGGCAACCCTTCACTATGCGGCCGCTTTCCAAACTCCCGATTCTTCAGTTGCCGTCAGTAATCTGATACCTCTATTAAGCGGTCACTAACAAAAACTGAGAGCTCAATTTTTTAAAGTCCCGAGAGTGGCCGCTTAATAGAAGTTGGACTGTTGAATATTGGCGCATGTGCACAGCGTTAGTCTCGAACTGAAGTTCAACACCGAATTAGCGCCCAGCCTCGAATTCGCGCCCACATCGAGTAAGCGCCCACCCAGAAAGGCAAAAAATTTAATCAGCGGGCACGGCGCGAATTCGAATAAATAAGAACTGAACTTTAAAGAGAATTAGAAAATAAGCCCGAGATAACGTGCGCTCTGATTGGTTATAGCTCCGTTTTTTATAAACGAACAGAAACCACGGTATGACGTCACATAACGCAAGAAAACAGTCCAATGATATTTTTCCGGGTGGACTTGCAAGGTTACTTGAAAGCAATAAAACAGACGAACAAGACTGTTTTATTCCCTTAACAATACACTGAGTTTTGAATAACACCTTTTCTTGCTGGGTATTGTGAATATTTTACTTCAGTTCGAGACTAAACCTGAGAAAGTGCGCCGACAGTCTTATCTTATCAGCCGTGTCTTCAATTTGAAGGAGAGGGGGGAGGCTAATCACCAGTATAGTAGAAGAAAACAGATACAAAATTTGAGGGGGGGGGAGCTAATGACCAGTAGAATAAAAGAAAACAGATACAAATTAATTGAGTTCAAAAGATCTTTAAATATAATGGCGACATAAGCATAAACAGAATCTCGCTGTGCTGTACAACCTACCTTAAGACGTCATTGTTTGTCATGAGTGACTGAGTTTTGTGGTTGACAACGTGGAAGACGACTTCGGAACTGACGCGATTTTTACCATCTTTACCAGCCGTTAATACTCTGAAGATTTGTTCTATATAAACTTCGCCATCTGTGATGTTATTTAGCACACTGAAAGGCAAAAGATACATCTGATTTGAAGTATAAACCGTCGTATTGATGATAACGAACGATGATAGTGAATGATTGAAAACAATGGCAATAAATCATGAAACAAACAATGAAAACGTCGAAATAATAGCAGTATAGATAGTAGTATCCAAGCTTTACTCTCTTGACACAATCATTTTGATTATGTTGATATCAGTGTTTTACTGTAATATACGTCACTCGCAATTTCGTACGAAACTACATTAGGGGAATGAGTGACATATTTTCCATATCCTCGCCAGTGAAGAGATATCTGATGTTATTTCTTTGTTTTTTCCCCGCTCATTTCGGCGCTAACAAACACTCATATCTATATAATAAAAAGTTATACGTTGGTGCGAATGTACGAAAATTATCTTCGGGTGGAAAAAAGAGATTCTACTATTGAGCGTAGCGACTAGGATCTCTTCCTCACTAGTGAAGGTATTGCTGGCGTCATTTCTTTGTTTTTCCCGCTCATTTTGGCGCTAACAAACATTCTTTCTATCTAACAAAAAGAAAATTACACGTTGGCGCGAATGATTCCTCGTGGAATCACTCGTGAAATCAACGGTAGCTTAACTTACCTCGTAAACTCGCCCTTGTTCTTTTCTATCAAAGACGGGTCAACGTCAGCAAATAAAGTTATCCGCTGATCTTCCAGCAACACAAATATCTAGTAGAAGAAATAAGTTTTGTAATAAGTGGTTTCTATTGCAGTACACACTTTTTTATGAGAACCAGTAACTTTTGGCCGAGGCTGGGCTGTTTTTTTTTGGCGATTTCAAATTCAAATTGTTCTTAAATTGTTCTTATTTCCTGGTACTTCTAAAGACTCAACAAAAAAGGTGCTAAAAAATACGTGTTTTTTAATTAATGCAATAAATATGTGATAAATAGAGAGCACTTTATGGAAAGTGCACACTTACGGCTTTTACTCGCATATCATTATTAAACATGGATTGAATAAAATTCTTTAAAACATTGCCTAATTAAAACTTAACCCTGGTGATTTTTCTTAGCTTGTTCTTAATTTTTGGGCTGAAATCTCAGTCTTGGTGTTCTTATAAACTTTGTTCTTATAAAAAAGAGTGTCAATAATTTATTTAAAAACCTTGTATAAAGTCTTAAAACTGGGAACTTTAGAGAAGCAAATCAATTGCTTACGTTAACCGTGGCGGGCTGGGTTGTCTCCAGTGATGGTTTAATGCCATAGTTGTCTGTCGCAGTTACTTTTAAAGTGAACCGCTGACCTTTTTTTCCTCTGAACAGGCTAGCCGACACAATATCGCCCGTACTCTCCACCATTCTAAAGTAGCCATCTTTGTTTCCGGATATTATACGGTATTGCACAACACTGTAGTTGCCAAGATCAGGATCTCGAGTCTAAGATCAAAAGATTCTTATCAGTAGACGATAGAAAAACTCTTTAACCCCCTTTCAGTCCCAGCCAGTTTTTCAATATCTAATTTCTCCTTACATTACTCGTAAAGAATAAAACATGTGGTAATGAGAAATGGAAGTTGGTCAAATATAGCAAACAACTGAAGACAAAAAGCAAACTTCTCCTAAACTGGTAACATGACCAAGTAAGGGCTTTAGTTGGGAGAATTTAACAACTCGCCATTTGATTTATTTGGGGCTTAACAGGTTAACTTTAAAAATGGGGAGGGGTGCTCGACGGACGGATTTTAAAGTGACCATAAGGCCGATTTCATAACCTAAAAGGTAGGACCACATTTAATCAACCACGACTTTTGATTAAAATTCGCATTGAACGCTACACAGGGTTTTCATTTTCGACCCTAAAAGGTCCGTCGAATACCCCTACCCACTTTTCAAGGGACTCGATTGCGAGGTCTGTCCAAGGGGAAGACATGCCCGAGATCTTCCACTGTATGTACAAAAGACCGAGGGTAAAATACTCTCCCGGACACTCTGAGCAAACGAGGTTGTTAATTCAATGACTTACAAACGCTTACAAATTCTTTCGACGTTGTTTTTGATTTTTTAGGTCCGCTGTAGAGAAAAGTCTGTACGGTAAGTTATTGACTTAACTTTAAGCCTATCAGAACGCACGGAATTAGGTTATTGACCTAAAATCAATGCTGCCGTATAATAAAAAGGTTTTCAGGTTTTTAAATGAATCTAGTGCAATTTAGGGAAGAGGTCAAAACGTAGGCTATTCCTAGGGACCCAACTTTTGAATTTTGAGGTAGCGGGTTGTGTGGTCTATCAACCCCCTGCCTATTAACAGCTTTCAAGCCTGATTATCTATAATACCAATAACTGTGACACTTAACATAAGATCAATAATGATCATGATAATGATAAAAGCACCAATAAAATTGCTAAAATAGTATTTATAATACAGCATTACAAAACTGTCCACAGAAATTGCCACTGCAAACTTACTGATGTTGTAAGTATATAAGTATTTAGTTCCGCGCCTTCAGGAATACCTGGAATAAAAAAACAGCGGGTTAAACGGATTGCATGGAAAAACCCCGAATACATACGTAGTATGGTAGGCAATGTAGTAGCTAAGTAATTTATGCAGGTATTCCCGGCTAAACCCGTATATATGAATGGTATGATGAAAATGTAGTAGCT
>JAOBRD020436650.1:0-18530 GCA_027575215.2 Hydrozoanthus sils | reverse complement strand
AATGACCAGTTCCGTTTTATCGTTGTTCAATTTGAGTTTGTTCAGGGTCATCCAGTTCTCAATATCAACTAAACATGACTCAATTTTTTAAAAGGCGTTGACTTGGTCAACGTCGTTGTCATAGGTGAATGTCGTGTAGAAATTGGCTGTCGTCCGCGAAGAAGTGGAACGAGATGTTGTGCGTGCGTAGAATGTCACCCAAGGGGGATGTGTACAGGAGGTAGAGGGTGGGACCAAGCACAGAACCTTGTGGAACTCAGCATGAAACATTATGAACCTCAGACCTTGCACCATTAATGTTAACATATTGAGTAAGGTCGGATAAGTACGATTTAAACCAAGCCCATGCCTTGCCTTTAATTCCAAATTTTCTACTCATAATTCCAAATTTGCTACTCATAAAGACAAATTTCGCAAAGTTTTGGTTTTCTTTATTTGTCCACTGATCAGATCAATCAGTCTGTGCGTCATTTAACAGTACTAGGCTCGCAAAGCATTGTGGTAAAACGTATTGCCGCCATTTTCGGTACGCCGAGTCGCAAAAGAAATAAAGAACGACAGTAAGTGAGTAACATTACAAAAGTGCCAAATATTCCTCTCGTGAACTTGTTTGCGGGACGCTAACTTTCTGATTTGTTTACCACGAAACACGAAAAAAAATATTAGGCAACACGAAGTATATTTCTTGCTTTTCAAACTTACAATCTGTGAAATATGACAGATTTTAAATCTTGTCCTTGTTAAAAATTTTCCTTTAAATACAGAAAATATTATAATGGCAAACAAAATATAATAGACAGTATTTTTGAAACAGCATATATGTAGTTGAGATTAATGTTTAACGTAATGTTTCATCTTTCACGTCTTAAAACACTAACAAACAAGATAAAAATCGCATGTGTTAGGCTGGCTGTTAAGCAATGTCGATTGTGTGTAGAAAAACTTCGGTGCCGTCAGAATCACGTCAAGTAATATTGACAAAAAATAGTCCTTTCTTCGCCTGTTTCACAGCTTCTTGCAGTTCGATATTTGGCTTTATGCCTTGATTTTGTAACCTACGAGAAAAAGAAGAAATTACCAAAGGGATGACAAAAAGAAAAGCAAGCACAAAATGAAGACTGAAATTTCTTTTCACCCAGTGCAAATAGGATATATAATGCTAGCATTGCATGCTTTATGAGATGACTAAAAGTTTGCAGTAAAGTGTTAGGAAGCTAAATTGGACAAAACCATTCAAAACAAACTGTTGGAAACCAAACTAGTGTTTAATTCAAATACGTTTTTGAGGTAGGAGTGCGATTCAGTGTTCTCGCTAAAATTTTTCCTCCAATCCCAACAAGATGACATCAGATTACGCGCGTCTCGCCTCAGTCCATCCAAAATTGTTTTTCAAAACAACCGTAAGAAGTTACGGATGTTTTGAAATCGGTTTTTCCTTTACTTTGTGGCGCCATATTGTATACTGAGGCAAGACACACATGAGCTGACGTCATTTTGTTAGAAATTTGGAGGAATTTTTGGCGAGAAAAAAACAAATTTCTACAAGCCGTATTTAGTCGTCTTTTTATCGTATGTTACTCAAACTTAGCATACCAATTTTTTTATCGTACTCTCTTCGAAAGTCATATGCTCTTTAATAATTAATTGTTAACAACATATAAAGAAAAAGGGCTCCAAAGTCCAACCCCACGTCCTCGTCGTGGAGCCTGGTAACGGCGTAAGCCGGCAAACAGGGCTATAGTGAGCTGGAGGGCCAACCACCCAACAGTGGATAAATGCGATTACGGAATAAATTACAGTAGCAGAACCTCTTACTCGTCTCAGACTAGAGGAGAAGGAAAACATTCAAACCAAACAACGAGGGCAACGTATGACGCGAAAGCCGATAAAGTTGTTCTCAGCCAAATATCCCACAGAAAAGGCACGTGAAGACCTAAAAACTCCTGGCGCAGAGGGCTAACATCGGACCTGAGGAAAATTGGCAAAACCTGGGGAGAAGTTAAGAGCGTTGCACAAGACGGAGGGAGATGGAAAGCCACTGTAGGGGACGAAGCGGATTAAGTCAAGTCAAGACAAAATGTTAAACTCCCCCCCCCCCTACCTTTTCACTTCAGACAACTCTGAGCAACCAAGTAGAACTGTTACTAGACAATCAGGAGGAGTAAAACTGACGATCTTCTTTATATTGTCATCAACGCTGGTTAATGCCTCCTAGAGAAGGTCAGAGTAAGTAAGTAGACAAGTAAAACAAACGGAGAGGCATCTTCTTTAGCTATCAATTATCACAAATATGTGAAGATACTTTCACGAGGAGGAGGCTCTGCGGAATTTGTAAACTTTCGGTAAATCGCAAAACATTTTTCTCCTTAAAATCACCCTAATGCTTCAAACTCCAAATTCTGTGAGATTGTTTCAAGCAAAAACTAAATGCAACAACGAATAAGTAAGCACTAAAAAAAAAAGCACTAGTTTCAGGTCAGTACGTAATTGCAAACTGATAAAACTTACGCATGTCATAGGACTAAATGAACCTTCTTAAGACATTTTTGTGGAGACAAAGGTCTAAAACCGAAACACGTCTCTGCTAGGGCCAGCCATTATCAGAGTAATTTTTGAAAAATTGAGAACGAAGAACGAGTAACCGTAACAATTTCGAGTTCAAGATTTTGGAAGGCCGAAATCCCAAACCCAAAATTTGGAAGACCAAAATCTCAAATCTTAATAGTTTTTGGAAATCCGAAATCTCGACTTCAACGTTGTGGAGGTTAAATTCGTTAACTTAAGACTTAACATCCCTTGTAAATAGGATTTCAATTATTTACAGTTAATCATTAACTATTATATATTAATCATTTATTAACATGACTTACATAATTAACCTAGAAGTAAAATGTTCGCAAATTCCAGCGAGAAAAGGTTTCGATCAAAACTCGGTGTGTTGTTTCATTTTAAAATCATCAGTTCCTCCTGTGCATGTGCGCCGACAGTCAATTCTTGTCAGCGGTTCAAACACTAACCTGGAACATACTAAAACGGTCTTCTTCTTTCTCGCTCTGACTTTGTCCTAAATGAAAATGGGTAATTTAACTAACTTTAATTAAGTTCCACCTATTAAAGTTAAAAAAATTTTAAATCTGTCCAAGCTGAATGAATGACAACAGTCACTTTTACGTTCTATCTATTATTTTAGCCAATGATTGTTTATTCTGACTATACAACAAGTATACTTCTTAACAACCAGGAGCAAAAAAACCGTACTGCTCGTATTTCCTTTTCAGTACAGCATGTAAGGCTAAGAAAAACTACATCATTTCACAACCCTATTGACTTAATTTAGCCGGCACTTATCTCTGATTTCTGTATTGTTAAGAGCATTGGATCCCCCTGGACAAGCCACTAAGGCCCATTTCAAACTCCGTTATTCACTGTCGTGCTAAGCTAGCCCGAGCATGCGGCGTCTGAAACAAACATCAACTAGCTCGAGCTAAAATCGTGAAGCATGGATCAGCCTGTCGTGCAAGTATAACGCTGCAAGGTTTCAAACGCCATGCTTACGTTGGATTTTCTAAGTTCAGGTGAGCTTAACAAGACCGTAGCACCGCGTTTGAAATGGGCCTAATCCATCACAGGTTAGCTCCCAGCAGAAGTCGACTGGAACATGCTGGTCAAGCACACTAACGGTCTGGTCAAGCACATGGAACTCACCTCTAGAAAAAACCTCAACATCGTGTAAATGAATCCACACAAATTCAGACTTTGCTATCTGTGACCTAGCTTGAGCGACCACCTAATGTAAGATACAAACATAAATGAGTCGCACCTATCAATTAACTGAGATTGAACAAAAATTGGTGTGGCAGCTTGTAAAAACATTGAGTTTTTTTACTGCCTGTATAAGAACTGTATATGTAAGTCTATGAGTAAGTCTAAGCTTATAAAGTAAGAGCATGCGTGCACATAGTTGAAGAATATACGTTTGGCGCATGCGCGGGCTTACCTCTGAATCCGATGTGCACGGTAGCGCATGCGTAGTCGGAGCAGCAAACATTTGAACAAGCGAGGGCAAATCAAGCATGGAGCCTGAACCAAGAGTAAGTTTCAAGTTAGATGGGATACAAAAAGACAAAGGGGTAATTTGAGTTCAAATACACAAGTTACTCTGGGGTATCTAGAAAAAACAACTGAAATTCTACACCAAGTAGGAGTGATATATCTTAGCCTCTCTATTTAAAGTCCGTATAAAGCTTATTTTTTACTTTTAGGTAAAAAATGCTGTCATCTATGAACTCAGAATTTGCTTTACTGAAGAAATGTATGCTTTTTAATCAAAAAAAGTTTGGAATGTAAAATTTGACCGAGCAGGCCAGGGACTGGTAACCTATGATGTAACAACAGTGAATTGTGTGGATTTTGTTTAAAATTTGCCATTTCTATTCAAAAAAAGATAAGAAAGTTTTATTTCAAATAATTTCAAGGAAATAACTCATTGATTCAATAATAAATATGACTATTGTAGCCAGAATCCATATTTTTGAGACAATAAAATTGTCTCTGCCTCATGTCTCCTCCTACGTCAGTATTGCACGTTTCAAGCCTAAAAATGTAACAGGAACAGCGAGAAACGGTTTATTTTCGAAAAATATTGTTACAAAAGAGTTCTACTTCATCTAAAAATTAAAAAAAGGAAACTCTAGAGGGACTTTAAGTTGGTGATAGATTAAACTTCAAACTTACTAGAACGTGGTGTTCCTTTAGTTCGTTCCATTAAATCCATCAATCTATTAACAAAGAAAAACACCCTCCTTGTTATTGTACAGTAAAAAAACCTTGACAATGTCAAGCGTGAGTTTTCAGATGAGCTTTGAGTTTATCAACAGCAAACAATATCACATTGGGAATCATATTACACTCAAAAATTAGTAACCACGATAAAAAAAATTTGGTTTTCACGCACTTCCTAGAGGCGTTTAAGACAAATTGGTCTTGTTGGTGTCCTTAGCAAAAGAAATTTTTATTAAAAATGTCAAGATTTTCAAAACAATTTGAGCAGAAACTAATTAAAAGTACTAACCTTTCTGTGTTTCCAACTTCCTTGGCTGCACCAAAGTCTGGACCTTAACAACAACATAAAAGGATAAAAATCAAGCGACCGTTCATCTTTTTATCATTCCCGCCAAATATTTACGTACTATAGACTCAGAAAAAAAGATTGTATAGACCCTATGCAAAAATAGCATTCAAATTAGCCCTTACTAGCCACATTTGGAATAACATATTCTTTTGAAAGTTTAACACAAGGACGAAGCTAGTAGGGCTAATTGGAATGTAGACAAAAGAATATGAAAATTGGCGCCATTTTTGCATAAAGATAAAAGGTAAAGTGGTGCATTTCCATAGCACCTTCTTCATATGAATGCTCAAAAGCGCTTTACAATGATCGGAAGCATCTATAGGCGCAATTGGCAGCCGCTTCAAAGGTCCACGTATGCTGGTACTCATTTTACTGACCCTGGAGGGATGGAAAGCTGAGTGGCCTTTAGCGGGAAAGAAGGTCGTCAAAACACTCAACACTCGATCAGGCCGGGAATCGAACCGGGGACCTCAGGATTGGGAGACAGAGATCTTTCCATTGCACCAACCCCTCCGCTATAGGGTCTATAATCAATAAAACAATAACTGCAACTGAAATATCAATGAAACAATTGCTTGGTTGTTGCAAGATGATAAGGATCAGTAGGTTTTGAGTAGCAGTACTTTCATAACCCGCGTTGAATGGGAATTGTGATTTTGCAAATAACCAGAACAAATTAAGAAAACCGTACATCAGTTTGAGGATGTATTCGTCGATAAGCAGCAGTTGATAATATCAAAACTATCGCACTTTTTTTATCAACTAATTCCTTTCTTATGCAAAATGGCTCACTATAGGCCGGTGTTTATCCCCGGTTGCCGTAGTGTCAAGCGAATGAGAGTCTTTGCCCCTGGAAAGGACACTCATCTATCACAGGTTAGCCCCCAGTAGAACTGGTACTCATTTAAACAGCTGAGTCAACTGGAACAAGTCGGGTTAAGTATCTTGCTCAAGGACATAACACAGTGGTCTGACCGGGGCTCGAACTAACAACCTTAGAATTCCGGTCGAATTTGTTTACTGCAAATTCAATAAAACAGATTCAAATAGACTTTAAACTTAAAGAAAAAAACATTGAATGCAACAAAATAACAAAAGAAAGTGAAATAATAAAAGAAAAAGCTAATTTAAAAATTACGCGAGACTTCTTAAGTACCAAACCAAAATATCTTGTATCTAAGCTTATCTTTATTTCATATTAAAGTATCGCACCATCTTGTGCTCTATAAAGTTAAAAGGAATTGAGAAATCTTCACCACGGTGTACCAAGGACGCTACACACGAGCCGATTTTTTGTCACGAAGCTCCCGATTTTTTGACACCGACAAAAAATCGGCCCGTGTGTGGTAGTTCCAGACAAGTTTCAGACAAGATTTTTTGTCAGAATGAAAATTGTGCATGTTTGATTTTAAAAAGTCGGCCGATAAAAAATCGGTACGTGTGTGGCGGATTCAGGCAATTTGTCGGGAACAGAGCTTGGTTTGACCAATCACGGAGCTGGATACATCACGTGGGAAGATTAAAGATGGCTACAGCAGTCGTATTAGCGTAGGTGAGAAAGTTTTCACCAAATTTTATTACGCTCATAAAAGTTGTAAAATAAGGATTGATAACGCTGATGATTAAACGAGATGCCCCTCCCTTAAAAAGACTGTTTGTTCAATGTCTTTATGAGTTAATAAATAATTTGTATGCGGTTCACTGCAGAGTGATTAGAATACAAAAATAAGATTTTGTCGAAGCGTCACACGCGAGGACATGTCTCTACGATATTAACTCAAACAACTATAGCAATAGAAACAAGAAAGCAAAACCACGGGCTGAAATTACAAATCATAATAGTTTCCATCGTCACAATTGACAAGCTACAGTAGTGAAAGCAGTGTGGGCACGAAATCGCGTTCCGTTGCCATGGCAGCCCATGACAAAAAATTGGTACGTGTGTGGTAGCTTTTATTTCCAGACAAATTATCGGCGTCAAAAAATCGGAGCTTCGCGACAAAAAATCGGCTCATGTGTAGCGGCCTTTAAGAAACCTGGATGGCAATTTTAAAACCGTTTCGAAAAACATGGCGGCTATACATTTTACCACAATTCATTGCGGACCTAACACAGCTAAAAGAAGCTCGGTGGCCAAAGTTGGTGAAACTCTTCCTCGTACTATAACAATACTGTGTGTGTCGAATTAAATTTAAGGTTGAAGGTTCCTCTCTTTGCGTTTTTATGGGCAACATTTCACGTCTACCCACTAGGAATTGTGAGTAAATGTACAGTTCGCCATCTTTTTTGAACGGTCAACTAACTATCCTGAACTAAAATGTTATATAATGAAGATAACTATACACTGTATGCATAGTATTTCTCTGATTTGTGGCACTAAATATCACAGAATTACGATAAAACAATTCATGCTTACCATTCTTAACCTTCAATTGAACGAGTTCCATACATGTTTTTGCATCTTCTATGGAACAGTGGCCTTCATCACCTCTCTGAATCTTCTTACTGTAGCAAAAAGAAACGAGGAAAAAGAGAGAAAAATAAAACAAGCTTGATGCAATTTTTCAAATGCACAACTACCAATATTCACTGCTTTATATGTTCTTAAATACTTCTTTATCATAAACTTTTTATGCACATGTAAACCGTTTCATATACACTCATTAAAAAGAATAACGAGTCATAAGAAGGTTTCGTAAAATACCTTTTCCGCTGGTCAGTCACGTGATCTGAATAGGGTAAACATGGATAGTAGAGAAGAGTAGTAATACAGGAAAGTTATTTGGACAAAAAAAAATTGTGTTATGTGCCTTTGACTATAAGGATATGAAATCGAGTAGCACTTCAAAGACTGTGGAAGTGAACAAGCATCACATCTCAACCGTTTGACTTTACCTGAGACAGGATATCTTTAAGTTTTTTTACATTTTGCAACTTTTAATCCTTCGGAAAACTATGACAGGAAATATCATCTGTTGCCAAAAATGTTAAAAAGAACGCAGAAATAATTATGGACCTTTGTGCATTATATTGAGTCTCTTGGTGTGTTGCTTACCAAGTTCAGAGCCACGTGACAGACTATGACGTAAACTGCGGATTAGGTCTATCAATAGTATTTTTAACTTGTATTCCTGCACAAATAACAACATTGACACTGTGCAACGTTTCAGTAACTGAATATATCTTGCTTATTAATATTTCATTGAAGCTGTAACACTGTACTGTAGAGGCATAGAAAGATCACATGAGTAACACTTATCAACCAATAGCAAGGGCTTTACTGGGAAATCTCAGAGTGAAGGCTTGATGTACGGACCGAGCGTAGGAGTTCGAAATACAAGACCGAGGCCTGTTACTTCCCAGTGAAGGTCGAGCGATTAAAGTTGGAACGTTATTTAATAAATGTTTTTTTTTAATTTAGTTAGACTATTTTGATAAGTTTTTGTTTAGGCAAGTGCTTTGATCAGTTTATCTTGAAATGTAATAGAGCGCTAAAAAAATTGAAATGCCAACTGCCAATCAGATTGCAGGCCATTCTTTCTGATCCTACAATACAGATAACAATACAACAGTATTAATTCAATTTCAGAAATTACTGAAATCTTTTCATTAGACTTACTTGAGATAAATATTGGCAAGTTGCCTTAAAGATGGCTTCTTATGATGATTTGATGACTTCTCTTTGTCACTCCTCCGATATAAGATTGACGTATCGATTATTTTATCGTGGCATAACTGTTTATGTAGAAAAGAGGATTTCAGCCAAGGAACTACTCTGTTTGCACATTTTTTTGCAACATATTGTTTTCAGGGCGAAAGCACAATATTGAATATCAATTTCGAGTGTTACAATAAGTGGACCAATCACTGAAATGTAAGTCTCAAAAAAATATTAAAAACTTGGTTGGTGCATTGGATTTTCACAGAGGATTGAGGCGATCATCTTTAGAGAAGTCAAACTCTGACATGCTGTGATTAACCAAAGGCATTTGTAAGAGAAACCGAGAAAGAAAAAACCCTAACTGCTCCGACCAGGAATCGAACCCACAATACTCCGATCACATGACAGATGTTCTAACCACCGAGCTACCAAGGCAACTACAGTAGCTGAGAGAGAATGAACCAACCCAAGGCAAGCCGAGCAATCCCAGTCACAGTCCCCCAACACTTGCCCACACTCCTCTCGGAATCATGGATTGCTCTTTGACGTTGTCGCACCATTCGGTCATCAGACGTCTACACAACCATAGATGCAAAAAGGATTGAGATTTTGAAATTGTTGTTACCTTTAATGCTCTGAGATCAAAATCCAACGAATGACCAACTAGAATAACATCTGGAGGAAGAATTTTGATTAGATGCTGCTGCACATCTTTCAACTTAGTTTCCACACCTTCAAGGCTCTTCGAAGTTATACCACTATACCTGAAAAACAAACACAAATATCTCGTACTTAAAACTAATTAAAGTACGAGTTCTTTTGTGTAATAAATAAAACAATTCCAATACATTTCACTGTAAATCAATTTCGCTTCTGTTTCTGAAAAAGACGTTTTTGTATTGTCTTTGCTACACTTTTTCATTGGTTACTCGAAGATAAAACAATGGACCCGTGGTCTTTTATCCGATGTAACCAATCTGATGTTTGAGTCTCAAATGTCTGTAAACACGTCTGCAGTTTTTTTATTGGAAGGGAAGGGCAACTATTGCCTTTTAGCCAATCAAATGATGCCTGTCTAAATTACATGTCTCTCTAACGCTGTTTCAATGGTTAATCCTCAAAAAGAAAAATTTAAATATTCTATCTCTTAGCAACCTATCTATCTCTATAAAGTCTCTGATATGCTATTCTTTCACTAGTTCCTCCAAGAAGCAAATCCAATATTGCCTTTTTAGTTTCGGAAATACTAGAAAACCCCAAGTTTTAAAAGTGCAAGGTCTGAAAAACATGGTACAACTTTTAGGTTGAATTCAAATCTTTAAAAAATCATGTTTGGTGAGCTTGGTGCTTTCCGAAGTACACAGAATATAGTATTCTGTGTTAATCTGTATAGTTCATGGCTCAATGTTTTCTTCATGATTTGTGAACTTGTATTTTTTTTCTTTTCCAAACGAGTACAATATATTTGCAAATGCAAAACAAACATTTTGTAACGCCCGATAGCTCTTCAGTGTAGAAGTAACAGGCGTTATGAAATATATTTGTTTTGCATTTGCAAATATATTATAGTCATTTGGAAAAGAAAAAAAATACAAGTTCACAAATAATGAGTATAGTATTCACTAATTTTTTTGCTCAAATACCCCACTAATACCATCCCCAAATTGAAACCTCTACTTTGAAAAAAATGTTCTTTCACCAACTTACTTTGTCAAATAATTAGTGATTGGATTCCCTGGGACAACCAACGAATCATACAGCAACTTATTGTGTTCGTCAACCACTGATATCCTAGTGAGTTCTTTTCCTTCTGTAGTAAGACACTAGTAGGAAAACTGTGTGAGTAGCATGCTTCACCCTATGTAGAAGTTTGCAACAAGGTTAGAAAGAAACTTTGCTCCTCAAGTTGATTGTTCAGAAAAAATTCGGATTCACTAATTGAAATCAAACCCGTAACCTTCTGATTTACACAGAATCATTTGAGGAATAGAACGATATAGTATTATATGACTATCAGACATATCGAGAGACCTGCAGATGCAAGATGTATGTCCAGCAGGAATAGACAAGAATTTAACTTGTGACTCTTCTCCCCATGTGAGTCTCTGTAGCTCAGTGGGTAGAGCATCTGGTCGGTAATCTGAGGGACGTGAGTTGATTCCCGTCAGTGACTCAGAATTTTTTCAGAGCACCAAACTTGAGGAGCACTTTCTTTCTAACATGCTTCACCTATACCAAAACCATGACAGACGTGTTTAGCTGATCTTGAATAGAAAACTTTATAGTGAAAATGGAACCTTCAGGGTCCAGGTTATACTCTCCTCCCTCCAAAATGGTGTTTCTAGCAGTCTGACAACAGTTTAAGTAATATGAAAAGGCTTTTCATTGACAGAAAATAATTTTTTTGATTAAACACAGGGCATTTTCTTGAAACAATGTACAAAGTGTGCCTATCAAAGCTATTGACAGCTGGAGGGACCTGCCTACAGCCCTGCTGCCCTTCCATACTTCACTTGTTTATTCATTAATTTATTTACATTGTGCTGGCAAAGTTCAATAAACAGAGAGCCACAACAAATGGCAGTTGCTTTCAAACTTGTAATGAAATTCAGTTGGTTATCTGAAGGGGAGTTCCACTTTTGGTGCAAAGATGACCTTGAGATCCTGCCATCCACACAGTACCCAGGCACCCTAGTATATAACATGTATGAACTAGACTAGAGTTGAAAGCTTGCTTGCATTTGGTTCAGGTGGTTATTGATCCTGATTATGCTGGACCACATGCTGTCCCTTTTTTCGCTGTCGTAGCTACTTTTGTAACTTACCATTTCACAGTCCACTGCAAACATTGGAGCCTCTTCCTGGTTTCCTTTATCACCCATGGTGCTTTTCAGGCAAACATAACCTTAAAGGGAGACAAAAGTATAGACTTCATTCATAAATAGTGGTGATTTTAAAATTCTTTTGTCTGCATTAAAATAAGCCCTAAAAGCCTTGTTTTGGTTAAAATATTCTCAGGAACGAGGCTAGTAGAGCTAATTTGAATGGAGACAAATGAATACTAAAATGCTACAATTTATGAATAAGGTCATAAGGTATATTTAACAAGTATGTTCTTGCATTTCATTCATCAAGTACCCCACTTTTATCAGCCCACAATATCTGTTCATTATAATAGGTCATTTAAGGCATTGGATTACTGTCTGTGCCATTGGTGGAGTAGTGGTCGAGCAGTTAGTTTGTTTGACTCGTAATCCTAGGGTCACAAGTTCTAGCCCCGATCAGACCACTGTGTTGTGAGCAAGATACTTTACCCGACTATTTCCGGTTGAATCAGCTGTATAAATGAGTACCAGCCTATGAGCTAACCTATGACAGATTAGTGTCCTTTCCAGAGGGGGAGTCAAAAACTATCATCCACATAATACTACAGGACTGGAGGTCAGCACCAGCCTAATAGGCCAGGCCACTTGACTCCACAAAGGATTCAGTTGCAGCCCTTGCTATCCCCATCTTATCCCCTGCTCCTGTTGCCTTACTGGAAATTAAAACACAAGCAAAGCATGCTTAATGCTCTAGAGACCCATCAACACTAGTAGCACTCTAAAATGACTACTGGACTTACTGCTGTCATCTTGATGCTGATCTTTCATTGGGAAATTATCAGCTATCAATTGTTCATGTGTCAGTAGAAACTGCAATCTTTCATTTGTGACTGCTTCTTGATGATCCTTGGTACCTGTTACTGGAAATGTATTTGTTGACAAAAACATTGTATCAACATGTAGGTTAATACAAACAATACAAATGCGATTATTGGTTGAAGTTTTATTATCATTACCAGTTTTGGAGAAATGAGCTTTTCAACTTCTTTGACTTGCTTTGCTCAGTTCATTACTCAGTGTCTTATCAAAAAGACTTGCTGCAGCAGATATGGAAATTTACACTGTATTTCACCTATATAACAAGAGTGTTCTGACAGCACAACATTTGACACAACCACTGGCATTGAGGGAGGAGTGAAGATTAGGGAAGAATAGGGTGGAGGAAAGAGGGGTAGGATGGGAAAGGAGGGGAGTGGAGGGATGAAAGGCTGGAGAAAAGAGGGAGAGGGGAGGAGAGGAATGAGTAGCTGGAAAGAAGGGGGTGGAACGATCAGAAAGAAGGGAAGGAGAAGAGGGGAAAAAAAGCTGGAGGAAAAGGGAGGTAGAAGAATGAAGAAGAAGGAGAGGAGAAGAAGGATGAATGGCTGGAGGGAAGGGGTGGAAGGATGGGGAAGGAGGAGAGTAAAGGAGGGATAAAAGGCTAGAGGGGAGGGAAGGGTGGGGAAGGAGTAAAAGGGGTGCAAGAAGGAGAGGGGGTAGAAGGATGGGGAAGGAGAAAAGTTTGGAGGGTGGAAAGACTAGAGAGAAGGGAAGGGAAGGGGTGGAATAATGGGGAAAGAGGGGAGGAGAGGAGGGATGAGAGGGAGGAGATGGATGAATGGCTAGAGAAAAGGGAAGGGGAAGGGGTGAAAGGATGGGGAAGCTGGAGGGAAGGGTATGATAAAGAAGGTGGAGAGGGATGAAATGTAAGAGAGAAGGGAAGGGGAGTGGGTTGGAATGATGGGGAAGGAGTGAGGAGAGGTGGGATGAGAGGCTGAAGAGAAGGGAAGGATAAGGATGGAGGAGATGGATGAAAGGCTTGAGAAAAGTGAAGGACAGAGGAAAGGAAGGAGGGGAGGAGAGGAGGGATAAGAAGCTGGATGGAAGGGAAGGATAAGGAAAAAGGAGATCAATAAAAGGCAAGAGAAAAGGGAAGGGGAGGGGTGGAATGATGGGGAGGGAAGAGAAGAATGAAGGGCTCAAGGGAAGGGAAGGATAAGGAAGGAGAGGGATAAAAGGCTAGAGAAAAGGAAAGAGGAAGGGGTTGGAAGAATGGGAAAGGAGGGGAGGAGAGGAGGGAGTGGAAGGATAAGGAAGGAGGAGAAGGGTGAAGGGCTGGAGGAAGGGAAGGATAAAGAAGGAGGGAAGGAATGATGGGCTAGAGAAAAGGAAAGGGGAGGGGGCAGAATGATTGGGAAGGAGGGGAGGAGAGGAGGGATGAAAGGCTGGAGTTAAGGGAAGGATAAATAAGGAGAGGAGGGATGAAAGGCTAGAGAGAAGGTAGGGGGAGGGGATGAGGGGGGTTGGAAGGATAAGGAAGGAGGAAGGTTAAGGAAGGAGGGGAGGGGTAAAAGGCTAGAGAAGGATGAGAGGCTGGAGGGAAGGGAAGAATAAGGAAGGAGGGGAGGGATGAAAGACTAAAGAGAAGGGAAGGGGAGGGGGTGGAAGGATAAGGAAGGAGAAAGGATAAGAAAGGGGGGGATAAAAGGCTAAAGAGGGATGAGAGACTGGAGGGAAGGGAAGGATAAGGAAGGAGGGGAGAGATGAAAGGCTACAGAGAAGAAGGGAAGGAAGGGGGTGGAAGGATAGGGAAGGGGGGAGGAGAGGAGGAATGAGAGGCTGGAGGGAAGGGAAGGATAAGGAAGGAGGGGAAGAGAGGATGGCAAGTACATGGTGAACTTGAGGAGAGCAAGTGGTGAGGAGGAGAGAAGGAAGAAAGGAAGGAAAAGGGTGACAGGAAGGGAAAGATGAGAGTCCTGAGACTTGTACATAGTAAGTTTAAGGTAAAAATAGCCTTGTTGATTATTAGATCAATTGGTACAATTCTTAAGGAAAGTATATCTTTACCACCTGACTGTATGAACTTTTTCTTTCTCCTCTTAATTTCTGAGTTTGACAGTGGAACACTCATCATTGTCTTGTGTGGCAACTCTACAGCCCAGTTGGTCCCAAGACATGTTATAGGGCATCTCTAAAAACAGAACAAGGAAGTAAAATCAACATGTATGTCTTTTTAAATAAAATAATAATGCAGCCAATCAATGTTTTATCTGCAATATATTTAAATACAGCATGCTCATTATAAAACTATTTGAAAAAAAATTGGCGTTCATTTAAAATTTGAATCACCAGCATACAAGTTTATTTACATACAAAAAGTACTTTTACCTTAAAGACCTTTCAATTTCAACAAGAGTAAGGAAAAATAATGCTTTGATTTACAGTTATGATAGGTCAACAAAGAAGTGTTAAACAGTAGCAATGTAGGAAGAAGGCATTATAAATTGCTTCACTTTCAGGAAATGAAAACACTTCAAAGGCTGTGGAGAGGGCCAAGTATCAAAAATCTCAACTGTTTTTTTTTTACCTGAGGCAGGGCATTGGAACTTAGTTGCGATGGGGGAGGGGGGAGAAGGATGGAGTATATCAGGGGGGATGGTTAAGGATAGAAAAAGAGCAGGGAGGTTGGGACAGAAAATTTCCCAGAATTTTTCTGTACTATTCTTTTCAACCCAAAAAAATACCATAAATAAACTGGTTTAAAACAACCAAATTAATTTGGTTTGAAAAATTTGACACTGACAATGCTTACATACCAAGAACTCAACCTAGTCATGCCACTGCCATGTTTAACAGACTGTAAAAGACTTTTACTGCTAAGCTAACAAATGTTGCAACCACAACAAACAAACATCATTCTGTAATCAGCTCTCTTTCCAAACTGTTTACATTAATTTGTTTATTGGTTTACAACACAACAGCTGTACTCACCACAGGGAAGAGTCTGTCTAAACAGGTGAAACATGTCTTATGGTCACTGAAGTCTTTTTCACCAATAGCACTAACTAAAACAAATATAACTTTTTTGAAATGTCGCTCGCTGTGCAATGTAATCCATTGGGGTTTAAACTTTCTTCCTTTGCCAAGAACAGCAAACAGAATGAGGTCTTGCACATCACGGATACTGAGCTGGTTCACATTCTGCCTTTGTCCATTCACACCACAATGTGCCTCCAAGTTCAAAGTAATAACAGATTCATGCTAATATAATTATTAAGGTATAATAATGTAGAGTAAGTTGTCTTGCAGTGGCAAAGCCTTTAGAGTGTGTATTTGTATATGTTGGGTCTCAAATTTGAGCTGCAGTCAGACCACTGTGCTGTACCTTGAACAAGACACTTAAACTTAATTGTTCGAGTTAGCTTAGCTGTATAAATCAGTACCAGCTTCTGCCGGGGGCTAACCTGTAATCAATTAGTGTCTAGCTCATGGAGAGTCAAACACTCTCATCTGCTTAACGCTATGGAAACCTAAGATAACACCAGCCTGTTAGGCCACCTGGCTAAAGAAAGTATTTAGTTTTTAAATTTGTACAGTAATTATAATTATTATTACTACTACTATTATTATTATTGTTATTATTATTATTATTATTATTATTATTATTATTACTATTATTATTTTACTTGCAGAACTTGACACAAGAGCTTCTAAAGGAAAAGAAGGAGACTGCTCACAGAGTCTAATACTTAAATCTTGCCTTGACATCCTCAACAAAGAACTTTGGTTTAGCTTGTTTACAGTCAGTATTGCTATGATACAAAAGGATACTTCTGTCAAAGTGGCTGAGGGAGAATTTTTCAAAATCTTGACAATTTTGTCTTTCTTCCTGGCTTTCTTTATGGGTGGCTCTTGCTGGTCTCTACCTAAAATATAAACAAGCAAGTTGTAAAATCTTTTAGGGACAAGAAAAAGTTCTTTAAGCCATGACTAGTTGTTATCAATGTGAATTGGCATTAATTAAGACAGAGAAAGTTAATTGTGAGACTCTTGTGAACCTTTAGGCAATTTGTGCCTTGTTGGCTGTTTACCATCTCATATCTAATGCATGCTCCTGGAATAATTAACACTGACTTATTCTATTTTAATTTAGGTGGATAGTGGAGAAAATGAATACCAAAGGTACACGGTAGATATTCATTAAGCCACTTATCCATCAAAATTGAAATAGATTAAGTGTTTTAGTAAATACCAGTGAGGCAACTGATTCATGGAAATTTTCTTTAAGAAACACGAACATTTCTAAGGAAAAAAAGGCTTTTATTAATTGCATCACTGAGCAAATTTCCAAGGCTCTCTTCAATATCCTGTGTATTTATAGCAAACTTTTTCAATGCCAACCATTTCATTTTTTTGTCATTATCTAGTATTTTGGAGGTATATATTGTCTCACATCTACTATTTCTAAACCAATCAAATTTTGCATAACCCAGCTTGTATAAACTAATTGTTAATATAAATAACATTTATTTTGTTATTTTGTCAACAAACTACTAGACATCTTCTCTTTGCCAAAAATTTTAACAAGATGTTTATCTTATCAACAAATGCTTTGGTTCTTGAAATTGCTACAGTGTATTTTAGAAAATGATTATTTATTTAAAGACTAAAAGCATATGATTCCTATCTGCAGTTAGTGCTGCACAAATATTAATTTAATCTTCACAAATCTTGGGGCCAAGCTCAAACTTTGGTCATGTGCAAGTTTGTAAGTGTGTTAAATGTTTACACTAACACAATCCTACTAACATATAAATTTTGTGGAAACAAGTAACTGAATAGCAATAAATGGACAATATTACATGGCCATGCTGTGATATGAATTTTATCTATGATTATTGAAAGTATCGCTCATGAGTGTGTGGAATTCCTCCATAATATACATCGTTTTTTTAAAAGAACCAGCCACACATCTGAGCAAGAAAACTCTCTTGTAATTGGCTAGTAATGTTAGTAACCATGGTGACACCAATAATCTCACACATGAAAGACAAAAATAGTATCTTCACTGAGCATTAATGAAGATATGATTTCTTAGTAAAATGAAATACCCTGGCATTTCATCAATATCTATCAAACAAAAAGAAATGACTAATAAAATGACTATGTATCTGCGATCATTTTCAATCCATGCAATACACTTAAATGGTAGACACATTCACAGCTCCCTCAGGTACATCCTGACGCTGTTGGCGCTGTTACTGCTAGTCTTTCTCTTTGCTCTCCTTCCATCAGCTCTCTCCTACTCGCAGTATGGTCTACCTTCGTGATCAGCAAACAGCGTCAGGACTGTTCTGTAATAAACGTGGTTCGGTTTGTGGTAGCAGCATATTTACTGCCAAATGGCTGGCCTCAAACCTGAAACGATTGGTCTACTAGCCAACAAGTTCGTATTTCCGAACTTAATTTCAAAACTTACCACAGTATATACGGCAACTATGAACCAAACAGTAACACGCGCACGCAATTATTACTTACCTTGTTTTTTAATCTTTGATTTTCGTGATTTTTTCATTTGTTTGACTGTTTTAAACAAGCTTTTTTTTGTTTCTCTCTTCTCAGATAGATAACTTTTCCGCGATCGAACATGCAAGTGGATGATGCAAGTCCAAGCTTTGCAACCAAAATAATCTAAAGCCGACTGTTGCAGAACGCCGCCATTTTGAACGGGAACACGAGGCTGCCGCGAGAGACTGGGACTCCTGTGATGAGAAGATTCTTCAAGTGCGAGGATTCTAAGGGAAAAGGTCAAAACAATGGCCATGGTACTTCCTAGGAACCCAATTTAGGGGGGTAGGGCGTTATGTGCCGACACCCACCACCTTTTTTACGAAAAGGCTGAACTTCAGGAGCAAATATCATGTTCAATAAAATAGATATTGATAAAGTGCTTCTACCAACGCCTTCCTTGTGGAGAGAGGAGTCCATAATACAATAAACACCAATACCTCTAAATCAGGTTTTGAGAAATTGAGCTCTAAAAAAGTGGAGGGGGGTGGGGTAGGGGGTCTGTGCTCTGGCGCGCCGTTTGTTT
>JAOBRD020436649.1:19204-35766 GCA_027575215.2 Hydrozoanthus sils | reverse complement strand
TGGAGGAGGGGCACTCGCCTCCCAATAATTTATTTGAGGCGGTCAGGTCCCCACAATAATTTTCTTGCTAACAACAGCAACTGTTGAATAGGAATTCCCGATTTCATAACGAACTATTACAATATCCAATGTGCTTCCCCCACCCAATAGTTTTTTGCTTCCGCTGCCCATGGGTTAACTTTAATCCTGGGTGTAAGCCAAAATTTTAACAGTAATTTCTTCTCTAAGGAAAGCCGGTTTACAGTTCTTACAAAATACTGTTTATGTCTTCCATGGAAGAAACCAAAATTAAAGCTTTGATACTGAATCTTTGTAAGGTTGAAAACAAGAACATCGGTAAAAAGTTACTCCCGGGTTGGCGCTAATCGTCCTTTGAGCAACTTGTCCCAGTTATTTAAAAGAGATTCACCTTATTTTAAAAGATAATTTCGATAATACGCGCGCTTTGACTGGTCGAGGACCATTTTCTAAATCTGGATGGAAACCATGAATGACGTCATTAGTTGTTGTTATTTTATATAAGCCTCGCTTTCAGCTCGTGACCTAAACCTATTCTCGTGTTCTCCCAACAATCCCGCGTGTTTCCAGCAGAGTATGGAAACACGGAAAATATATTCTAAAGCTTAAATACAACATAGCGGTAGATTTTTAGGTTACATGATTTTTTAACTCTTTAGTTATCTTTTGGCTATCTGAATACAGTGTAAAAAAGGATATGTATTTTTATCTATTTGAATTATGGACATTTTTATTATTACTATTATTATTGTTATTATTTTAATCTGTGTTTTAAATGATGAGTTTGCCTACGACTATATACAACTTAGGTTAAAATATAAACTCTTCTAAAGTTAATAAATGTTGAAAAGTATATGCTTTGTTCAAAGACACGTCTTACAACTTAAGTTAAGAATATAAATTAAACTAAAATTAGTAAAAGCGTTAAAGCAATGTTTTGTTAAAAAGCCATTTCTTGAGCCGGCGTTTAAAAGTGTACAGTGAGTCAGAGTTCTTTATTTGAGTCGGTAGAGTGTTCCAGAGAGCAGCAATAGAGAAGGAACGGCCGCCATAGGTTTTGAGATTAAAAGCAGGCTTGCAGAGTAGATTTTAGTTTGAAGAACGGAGACATCTTGCAGGACAGTAGGACTTTAACAGATCACAAATATAAGAAGGTGCTTGTCCATGAATGGCTTTGAAGGTGATAATAAGATTCTTTCTTGAATTGGTACCCAGTGGAGATCGACGAGTAAAGCCGGGGACACACTAGGCGATTTTATACGTCGATCGCTGCGATTGGCGAAGTTCGCCTATAACGTTTAGTGTGTCACCAACTGCGATAGCAAATTTCGCTGATCGCAGCGACTAGCGTATAAATTCGCCCATATCTAGCATGTCAGATACGAGCGATTAAATACGCCACGTTTCGCTTGCGATCAAATTCGCTGCGATCGGCGTATAAAATCGCCTAGTGTGTCCCCGGCTTAAAGGAGTTACATGTTCATATTTTATCGACAGGTTAATTATTTTAGCGGCACAGTTCTGAACGGATTGAAGTCTTTTTCAGTATGAATTTAGATTGGTTATATAATAAAGATTTATAGTAGTCCAATCTCGAAGTCACAAAGGCATAGATAATGGTTTTAGTAGTTTCCAGTGTGAGAAGAATACAATCAAACAACCATTCCGAAAATGATAGCGTTTGTACAGTTTACCACAATGCACTGCGAACCTTACGCCGCTAAAAGAAACTCAGTCAAGGTAACAGTTGGTAGAATTCTTCCTTGTACTAATAACTCTGTGTGTCAAGTTTAGGTTTTACAGATTTTAGACGTTTTTGCGCTAGGAATTGTGGGTAACCGTACCGGTTGCTATCTTTGGCGTACATTAACATCAAAAAATTTCGGACGAATTTAATTTTGGACAAAAAGTTTGTCCGAATATTAATCCGTCCGAAATTTTTTCGATAGGATATGGACCATCGATTTTTATTTCAAGGATAGTAACAGACAGTTCGTTACAGTTTGATTTTAGACGAAAATCGTTTAAGGGCCTGTTCGTTTTGGCCTATCGCAACTATTCCGGATTAAAATGAAGTTTTGAATTTCCTTCTAGATTATTAGGGCGATGGGATATTTGTTTCAAATTTAAAATTCAGAAGAGTTTTATCACTTAGACATGCTTTATTTGTAACTTCGCAGGGAAAAGCAGCCACACGAATCCGACAAAGTTTTTTATGAATTCCTATTCCGGAATAGGCCAACCCTATCAACCCTACCAACCTAACTAAATGAACCCGTACCAGATGTAAATGAACTGATTATTTTGTCTGAATTTGTTTTTTTTGCCCTGAGACAAACAATATCATACTTGAAAGCGTTTGAAATTGCCGTCGGAACAGGTTTGTAATAAAGTTGTCTTTACTGAAAAAAATGTCCGAACTTTTTGTCCGAAATTTGTCCGAAATTAATTTGTCCGAAAATAAATTGTCCGAAATATTTTTGTCCGAATTTTTTTTTTTGATATTAATGTAATCGTGATTTGGTCATGGCTTTACATGTCCTTAACTAAAGAATCTTTGCATAAGTAGTGTGTTTATCCCCGGCTTCAGCTTGTCTTTAGTTTGATACAAATTAATTATTAGAGTAAGTTTGAACTTAGTCGAGGTCGAAAGGACAATCTGCTAGCGGTGGCGAATGGCTGCTTAGCTCTAGTCACGGCGATAGGTAACACTAGTTTGTGTTTCTTAAAGCATTTAAAACAAAAGTCTGTTAACCCTTTAAAAATTTGTAAAAAAAAACTGTCGTCACAACGAAAAGATTGCTTAAAATGAAAAGATGAGGTGAGGGTTCATTCCAAACGGAAACCCAAAATACTATTTCGGTACTTTTAACTAAACTAAAATTGTTGTCGTAAGTGATGTACTGATCAACTACTCCGTGAAATATTTTGTGTCCACTTTAACTGAAGCATATTGAGGAGTCAAATCATAACTCAATTCTTCGTACACGAATGAACTTGAAGTTTATTGACAAAACAGGAGAGCTGCCAATTAGTTAGAAAAAACAGTTGAGAGGATATTGAAGAACATAATATAGGATATAGATAAAAGATAACTCAACAAAAGATCAACAAACTGTCTTTATCACATTGAGCCCGTCACCCTCGGGGCACATGCCACATATAAAGCACCCAGTCGCTTCCTCATGTAGTTTAACTGGCAAATCAGTGACGCGTTTATAGACTCATTACAAGATAAAATGACAAATGAGAGTAAATGATTAAAAACGTAAAATTTACATAGGGGTAAAACGAATGGTAATTTAGTTGTCATCTTCCTTATACTCAAAGTGGTTTTGTGTAGAAGTTTTGCATTGTACATAAACTGACAGAAACGCCATGTTTCTCCGCTACAGGTGTTTTCGAACTAA
The DNA here is from genome assembly GCA_027575215.2 of Hydrozoanthus sils. Classification (NCBI taxonomy): domain Eukaryota; kingdom Metazoa; phylum Cnidaria; class Anthozoa; order Zoantharia; family Hydrozoanthidae; genus Hydrozoanthus; species Hydrozoanthus sils. The sequence goes on along the minus strand of JAOBRD020436649.1, from coordinate 32,338 downwards.
TCTTACTGTAGTATTAGATGATTGCGTCGAGTAACTGATTCCTTAATATACTGACAACAAACACTTTTCAAAGATAAATCAAAAATTTATATAAGAATGCATCGCCCAACTATTTCATCATTTCTTACACCGACTTGCCGATTTGTGTTTTGTATTTGTCAAAAAAAGAATTGGTACTTTTAAGATGTTTCAAAAGAATTTTTTTATTGGTTTGCCCATTGTTTTCTATATTGAAAAGTTTTCGATCCATTACATTCACGAGTCTTTTCCTCTGTTTGCTAAGCTAGGTTTCATACAACAGCAGAAAAAAAATAATGAAAATACCCACTTTGAGTTTTCGTCGTCTTTCAAGCTTTTCTTTGAGCATGAAGAGTGTCACTGAGTGCGAACATATAATTAAATGGAGCATTTCTTTGTGGCCAAACATAAATGACTCACCTTAAACGAAAGTGATGGTTTTACTTCGAGTCTCGTTCTTTTTGAAAATCGTTAGACTGTACTGGCTTGTTGAAATGAGTGTATGTACGTCGAAAAGGCCTTTAAATAATACTGCTTGCATCGTCTGGAGGCTTAACCCAATCATGATTAAGCAAAGTTTTCTTTGATAATATTCCTTTTCCTCAGGAAATGAAAATACCCATTACAGCTCTCCACCACACAACGGACGCGTATTGTCATGAATCAAGTCAGTCACCTGCTTAACTGTGATTACTATTGTTTTGAAAATGATTTATTTGCGACATGAGGCAGGCAACAGCCAGCGTGGTTTTTATTCCTTAATTCTTTTTCACTTCATCGGCTTTCGAGTTAAAACATTAAGTCAGTTGTCTGAAAAGAGTGAGTAATCAAGAGACTGAATAATGTTCACGTTTGTTCAATCTTGAAAGGCGCCTTTGTTTGTTTTCGGTCTCAAAAAAAGCGGCAATAGTACAATGGCTTGACTCTGTCACATGATATTAGAAAACCATTCGAAAATTGGCTATCCCCCTTCATCTTACCGATCGGTTTCTATTGACAGTTTGCTTGTCGTTTCCCCTTCAAAAAACAATTCGTTAACTCGTGTTAAAAGTTATCGAAGAAAATTAACAAGATATAGAACACTTTTAGTAGAAAGTTAACAATTTCATCAAGCTTTATAACTGAAAAAGTTGTTTTCGGAAACAATGATTGTAGCGTTACAGTGTGTTGTATTTCCACAACCACTTCTTAATTTTAGGAAGTAATGGTTTTTGTTCCGTCATATAGAAAGAGCGCAATTTTTTAAGGTTAGCTAATAAAACATCGCACGCCTGTGTTCATTAAACGCGGGAATATCTTAGTCTTAACCGGCGAATTGCGGTCATATTCAACACGTTGCCGCAGACAAACAAAAGTTTTCTGGGGAAAATGTTTGGTATCAAAGATTAAGATTAGTTATGGCTCGTTAGTTTACTGTTGCAGAGATCGTGCCATTGGAATATTCAAGGTTCAACTACGGTTGGATTTTTGTTTAAAGACGAAACAGCAACTTGTTCACTTTGTTGTTTCTTTTGATAATTAAGAAACTTACAAATACATTCCTTAATTTGCCTCGAGTTATTTTTGTGTAGGCTATTTTAAAACAATTGACTTCACTTTATTAAAGATATTTAGCCCCAGAGTCCCGACTGAAAGCATTCTTAGAACAGCTAAGAAATTTTAATAATAACATTGCTTTTCAGAAACGATCTTAATAACCCCCCTTTGAAACCCTAGTTCGATAATAACCGAATATTCGTCATGAAAAGTAATTAACTTTTTGGTTCTTTGTAATGCTGAAAAAAAAACATGGTATGAAATCCAGCTTGAACTCGCGGGTTCTTGAGGGAAAAAAAACACAACATGTGCATGACGCTCTGTATTTCCTGAATTAATGATATCCAGGGTAGCATGAAGCTCGTTTATCTTGCGATGTACTCACCTAAATATTGATAGCAATTCAAAAATGAGCCATAGACGTTACTCCGAACGCCCATGACCGGCTTTCTATTCACTTGTGCAGCTGTCAGTTTAAGGCGACACTACGCATGCGTATTAAAAATTTAAGTCTGTGTTCCCTGTGGCTGTGGGAACCGCGTTCTTCGTCCTTCGAAAACAACTTAAAAACAACTGAAGGTTTTTCTTCATTTCGTAGAAACCCAAGAACGTGAGCATGGAGGTGGTTGTCGCCATGCTCATACTCGTACTGATTGCTTCATTGCTTTGAAACAATTTGTTAACAATGTGTATTTTTCTCCAAAGCAACAGAAACCGGAAAGATTTGAAATACACGCTATTTTTTTAAGAACAACGAGGCCCAAATTGACCAGAATTCAAGAACAGTTTAAGAAATAGCTGAGGTTCGGGTTCGATAGCTATTAAATTTTCTAACTTTGCTGATATTGGATTCAGTTTTAGTTTAACAATACAGAATGAATAAAAAATGATTCGCAGTTTCTCTTTTAATCAGTCATTGCTTCAAATTATACGCTGTATGACGTATACTTGCCTTGAAGTTAGTTCTTCGCAATGTACGTGTATTGTAACACCTTAGGCTTAGTTTTTATTCGATTTAAACCACGCATAGATCTAAGAACAATTTAAGAACAATTTGAGGCTCAAATCGCCAAAAAATTAAGAACAATGAGTCTCGGCCAAATGTACGTGAAGGTTGTCAACAAGTACAACTACTGAGAGAGAGTGCGGGGCAAATGACGATTTTTTCAATGACCTAAAAGTACAAGGATGAAGCTTGATCTTTTAAATAAATTCGTCTAAGATCAGTTAAGCAATCATGTAGCTTTTTTTTAAAATCACGTTCTCTTAACTCGAGAATCTTTCCCACTTGCTCTCTAAATGCGGAGGTTTGTCGCAAAGATTAGGATCGATCAAGTAGCTTTAAAACGAAGTCAGCGTCTAGCCAAAGGCAGCGCCGGAAGGATTATTGGGGTTATAGACGTATTACTGTGAGCAATCAACTCAGCACGAATGGGCTAAAATGTCTTTCAGTCTACTAACAAAGCTTGTTCATGTAATTTAGTTTATACACCTATTAACCTAGCTAATCCGGTTACTGAATCACAGTTTTGCGTATATAGTAATCAGTTATGCAACTCAAGAAACAATAAAACGGTAAATGAACATATAGTTACATTTCTTTTAATAATCAGTCTTCCGTGCACAATGAAACCAATTATATATTTTCCGGCGAGATATAATCAACTATTGAAGCACATGTCACGCGTGCAAGAATATTCAGGCCAAACCGAGCATTAACCAAAGTTCGATTTGAAATACGTTTTTGATTTAGCATCGAGTCGACGGCTTGTTTTGTAAACAATAGCTTATCACTTATTATTCAACAAAAGCAATAAATTATTAACAGGGGAACCAAGCTTATCGATAAACCGGAAGAGGTGAGGTGACACTAAGCTACTGATGAACGGAGGCGGTTGTCGCCATGCTCACAATTGAGTCCAATTAAGCTCCCTGTTATTCAAACAGTAGTTACAGACTCTTTAAAACACATTCAAACGATGTGCGTGAAATCTAACCGACAGTCTGACAACTCATTCCAATCATCAGCTCTTTTTGGAGAATTTTACTTGTATTACTATTATACACACTTTTTTTGAAAGTTATACTTATGTTGGGCAGACCCTTTTTTTTTTGAGGAACCAGCCAAATTTTGTTTAGTCTCAATGTTACTTGTGGCATTTGCCTTTAACACCTAGCCATGTAAAACTTGCCATGGGTGGTGCGCGCGCTAAATGAAATACAAATCTTTCTTTTTCGCTTCACTTTCTAGTTTTCATACTGCAAAGAAAGCTTTTCTGCAAACCCCAAAGAAAATATTTTTCTCATTTCTAATGTCTACAAGATTACAGTACTCTTTGTAGTTTAGCATTTAACAAAAAACAAGTATCTGAAACTACAGATATGCAAGTTGCAATATATAACTTTTGCCCATATAGTAGACTGCGAGTAGTTGCCTCTTTTCCTCTTGGAGATCATCGAAAATCGAGCGTCGAGAAGACCAAGATGGTAGCGCTCGAAAACTGGGCGAGGACAATAAAACGAGAGTTTACGCGCGCTGCCATCTTTCGACGATCTCCTGGAGGAAAAGATGGAACTTTTCGCAGTCTACCCATATAGTGCATACACGGACAATGCGATTTTTTACTAATTAATTACTGCCTCAGTTTATTCGTAGTTTTTTTTAAATTTTTGGACAGTTTCTGCCTCAGTGTTTTGATTAAGTTTGTTTTTCTGTAGTAAGCGCGTATCGCGCAATGAAACCATCCATGCATGTAAACTAAACACGATGGTTTTTCCACTATAATTAAAAATATTTTTTGTTATGACACTTGTCACTGTTCAACTCATATTCTGACTCTATTACCATTTCTTCTAATTCAAATTACGATGACAAAGCAAAGATAATAAATACATCACTACACTATAAGAAAATACAAGCACAAACCAAGGTAATATATAAAGGTCGATCAAATCCCCCAAAAATCAAAGCAACTTTTGAAATTGGATAAAATCCTAAGACAACCATAATATTAGTTTAGGGTGGTATTTAATTCCGTAATGTCCTAGAAAGCTATTTCCCGAATTAAAGATTTCAAAAATATAAAATCCTTCTGGCACATCTTTTAAAACCTTCACAGAAGGGCTGTATCGACCAACAAACTTACGCTATGTGCACGCTGAAACTAATTTTAGAATTGAATGCTGTAATTAGTAGAACCAATACTAGAAGAAGTACAGTAACTTCGTTTCTGAAAGCAGTGTGACCTTTATGGTGCCCAAATCTTGACTATTTTGCCAGCTGTGCTGAATGTTGTTCACTGTTTTCTTTTTCACCTGACGTCATAGCAGCCATGATGGCGCCCTTGAACAAAAGAACTTTGAAAATTTCTTTTGTTTAGGGCACCAACATGGTCGCTTCGTCCTAAATCCAACCTACTGAACCATTTTTTTTTCAGAGTATGTGACTGGAACCACATATGTTATTTTGTTTCACTGAAAAAATATGTAAATATAAGGAAATGAGGCAACCAACAAACAAACTACTTTGAGTGAACTAAAGTCAGCTGACTGAGATGAGAAAATAAAAAAACAACCCATCTGTCAAAACAAGCTAAGCTGTCAGACAAATAAGGGATTGACCATTTGATATTTGAGAGGGGTAGGGGGGGGGCAGGATTGGAAGACATAGAAAAAAAATTGCTTTAACTGTATGGGAAGAAAAAAGTCTCGCAGCATACAGTTGAGGGAAAAAAATTCATGCAAAGAAAGCGCTCTGAAAGTGCAACGGAATATATTGGGAAAAAGTATCTTGTGCTGCACTTTTACAGGAAATAAACATCTTGCTTGTTAGCCAGCACCAAAAAAAATTCTTGCATGGAATGAATCTTCCTACCCCCCCTTCCCCTTAAAAATCAAATGGTTCACCCCTGAGAAGCTCCTAAAGTTTAGAATGACAATAAGATGGTAGATGAAACACTTGGGGAGTAAATGTTCCATGGAAGCCATATGGCACATGGTGTTTTAGCTTGATGCGAGCCAGTGGACCTTGATCAAGGTTCTTTGCGTCCAACACGCAGAATTCTGTCACATGTTTCTCTGGTACATACAACTGGACAATGACATAGCCGTCATCCTCATCACCAGTTCTGGATGAATTGTAACCATTTCTCGGAACAAAGACAGGCTCGCCAATGCAACCATGAGAGTACCAGACTTGGCGTCTTCTCCCCTTTGCATCAAACTGTTGGGAATAGATTTATTTTACTGATTATTCTGACCAACTACAAAATAAACACTAGTCTTGCAGATAATGTTAGTTAATTATTTAAAAGGTAAAATGTCATAAAATGGTTTAAAAAACTGAATCAATTTAATTTCTCTATTAAGCCCCTTCTCTCTACTAACTCCCCCCTTTTGAAGCCAGATCTTTATTAACCCCCTATCAAACAAACTCATCCCTCCCTCCAAATCCCCCAGGGGCAACAATTGAGAAATTACAGTATTTAGCATTTTGGGAAACAGCTGCCATAATTGGGGAAGCACAATGCCATTTCAGAGAAAGATGGAAGAAACAACTGAAAGCAATATATTTCCACCAATATTACTGAAAACCTCACCCTACCACTGTACTAGCAAAACATTTTTTTCTCATGTTTTCACTCTGAAGACCTCGTAGAGGGCGAATGCTCAGTGATTCGTTTTTTAAGAAACACACCACAGTAGACACGGCCTCATTTGAGCCATTTTAAATGTTAATATTTTTGTAGGTCTTAACTGCCCCTGGGGGGTACTTTGGAGTTAAAAGGGTAAGGATATCGACCAGAAAAGTCCCCAAAATACCCTAAAAAATACCAAGGCATAAAAATTTTCCACTGTAAAAAAGACTTTTTGGTTTAAAAATACCCCAAATATACCTATTGTAAATTGATATTTCTCCCTAGAAAGGGGAGTCAGTGCTAAGTCACCTCAAGTTGCGCTAAATGTGATATATAGTAAAATAAAGGTGTGCATGTAATAGGACGATTGCTTTTGTCTTAACTTCTTGTTCAATATGCATATTTGCTAAAACAAGGGACTGTAAGCAGTCTAATAGCTTCACGTTTTTCAACCCTAAAAATATCAGGCTTTTCATTTAACACAGCTGGGTTTCCTTTTACAACCCCTAAAATTACAGGACTGAAAATATCGACCCCTAAAAAATAAAATGGTCATACCTCCCCCCCCTAAGGAAACTGCCCCAGCAAAACTTGTGACTGGAGATTCTGCAACAATCCAAGAAATAGAACATTTTAAATATTATAGTTGAAAACAATCTTTCTGGGGTAAGTTTAGAATATAAGTGTGTAAGACTCTTGACTGTGAAAAAAGAAAATTGTTCCAAAATCTTGTAGCAAATTCCAGAGACAATCTAGCAATTTCTAAATCTCCAAAACGATATATCTGGTACTAAATTTACTCAAATCATTAATTATGCAAGGGGAAACTCTGGCTGACTTGATCAACCCATAGACTTCATAAGGAGTGTAACTACTCCATTAAAATTACCTTTACAATATCTCTGTATGGCAAGTTAAATCCAGGCCGATCACTAGCCATGATATAAACAAATTGTGACCCCTTCACTCCATGCCGATAAGGGTGAACTGATGGAAACTCACAACTACATCTGTCCACTTGACTACGACTGCACTGCCTTGTCTCCAGATCAATCTTGTAAGCAAACATCAAGCCAGGGGACACAGAAGTGTTCGATAGCCAGATCTTGCTATCAAACGTCATGTCAAAATTAGTGTCCAGGCAAATAGCATTAAACTCGATCAAGTTTCCTTTTTGCTCAGCATTACCAAAGTGGAATATCTACAAGATAAAACAAACACAAGGATACCAGAATTTATTAACATCATTAGTGCAGACCTACAAAGGTGTATGTCACATACCTCGCACATTTCTTTTAAGTCTTACACCTCATATCTGCTTATTTGTCCAATGCTGTTTTTTCATTTGTTACTAAATGCTTAACAAAATAGAGCCAAACCTCTTTAAGACGGAAACCTTTGGAACTGGCCTTAGCTGTCTGTCTTAGAGAGGTGTCCGTCTTATCTATAGAGAGTGACTGAGAAAATGCACTGCAGGGACCAAGTTTTGGTGTCCGTTTTGTAGAGGCATCCATCTAGCTGAATGTCTGTCTTGATGGATTCAACTGTAAAATGTTTTCAAAATTACATGAATTCTGCTGCATTCTTTAGTTTTATCTCCAGAATTTTTGCTCTGGAACTTGTTATTTTGCTTTGTTCTATAGTATCTTGTTGTTTTGTTCTTGACCAGATAATCAAATCGAGATGGGTAAAACAATTGATTTTTTTTCACAACAAGAAAAATACAGATATAAGTAATCACTTTATAGCAGTTTAAATACACTGATGATTTGTTAAAATGCCAGAAACCAGCCTTCTAGGGAGTTAAATTTTCAAATTTCCCTTGGACCCCCCTAGGATTCAACCTTGGCATCTCAGATAGTGTGCAAAAACTATAAGATCTACAAAAACATTTGATTACTGACTACTTACATGGCAAGGATCAGTCTCCACAAAAACAATTCCACCCTTAACATCAGTTCTTCGAGGAATTATCACAAACTTTGATGGCAAGTCAGGATGGTATCTGCAAATAAATACAACTATAACTTTTTAAGGCTCAACACTAAAAAAATTAAAATTCATTAAAAGGTATAGTTTATGGGAAAACCCTAAGTCTTTATTTTTTTTTCTCCTTCTACAATTTTATCAAAATTGCTGACCCCATTTGAACACCAGTCTTATAAAAGCTACTCAAGCAAGCATTTAGGCAATTGGACCTTCTTCCCCCATCCCTCCCCCCCCAAATAGACTTCTGTTATTTCAAACACTGTCATCAGAGATGATCAGAAAAATTGACTCAAAATAAAAGAAACAGGCTCTGACTTAATTGACTGTGTTCTCAGTTATCACACATTTTTAGTTTTTGTATTGGAGCCTAGGGATGCTTATAACTGTGTTGTGTGGAGAAACAAGAAGACATCCATGCAGCATTGGACACGCATCTCAGTCGGATAGCTGACGCTCTCTTTAATGGTGAGTGAGTGTGATATAAACCAATTTATTTTTTGATTCATCAGTACCCTTCTAGCTGTTGGGTATTACTCCCAGTATGTTTTAAAAATTTATAATTTTTTAAATGTTCTGGCTATTCTTTTTACAAAGATTAAATTCCAGGTTTAACAAATGCCAAAATGAATATAATACAAATAGAACAAATGTATGTTTCAATGAATGTTTTCATCTTCAGAGAGGTCAAACTCTGATATGCTTTAGTGAACCAAAGGCAAGCGTAAAAGAACCGAGAAAGAAAAAAACATGTTGTGTAACATATCCAATGGTCCAATTACAAGTGGTGCAACAATGCCAAAGAGCAATCCACGTTTCCAAGAGGAATGTGGGCAAGTGTGGGGGAGTGGGGTTAGGACTGCCCAGCTTCTCTTGGGTTAGTTTGTTCTCTTTTGCCTCGATAGTTCAGTGGTTAGAGTACCTGCCATGTGGTTGAGGTGTCGTGGATTTAATTCCTGCTCAGGGCAGTTCTTTCTCAGTTTCTCTTACACTCTGATACTTTTGGTTCATTACAGCATGTCAGAGTTTGACCTCTCTGAAGATGACCGGAGTACAATATAATACTGATTGGTGTGTTTTTGGTAGCAACTTGCTCTATGGAATGGTAAGATGTCCACAAACCTCATTTCTTCACCAGGTGAGCTGTATCCACTCAAAATTTTGATCATTATCCAGGTAGAGCTCTTGACAAATGGTGTTATGTGAAAGATGTAATAGTCTGGCAAGAGCAGAAAGTCATGAGCATAGTTCAACCCTTCAATATGGTGAATCTGCTTCTGACAGAGATTCCAGCCCGAGTCAAACTCGTAAACTGCCAGACTTCCTTCTTTGGTAAAACCAGGGCGAAGGCTTATGCAAACAAGACGCTAAAAGTAGTTGGGAAAAAATTCCACCTTTAGATGTAAATATTGATGAATATTTAACAATTATTTCAAGAACATGCATTGGATATGAAAATTCAGGCTTAAAGCCAGGATTTTTTGCAGGAGGGTGTGGTTGAAGGAGGAGATAGACCAATCGAGCACTGAAGGCACAAGTCTCAGCAGGGTCCGACACATGATCCATATGTCATATCCACATGAGGAACTTTAAAAATTAGATTGTCCAAGACTGAAATGTAAAACAGGCTGAAAAAACCAACCTTGAAATACCTGGAAGTTATTCAAAATTCAATTCAGAAAAACATGGAGGATAATTTTGCTTTTGCACAGAATTGGTTGACAAAAAAGTAGACTTTGCTGCCAGTGGGGGTGGGAGCACATCATTGCACCCCCCTCTCTAAGAGCTTTGATTGGTAAATAGCCAAAGAGGTGAGTAGCACTGAGTTGGCAATAAATTATCCAAAAACTAAGGTCACCAACTACTATTCAAGAGAGGTAAATGCGTAAGTAGACTTAAAATCACACAAACACCATACATTACTCCAACTACTTGTCTTCAATGTAAGTTAGTTAAGATGTCTTTGGCTGTTCAGTAAGATTTTGAAGACATAATAGAAATGGCATAACCATCCTTAATTATAAAATAAAGGAGATATATAAACAGACATTCTGATTGGCTGTGGTGATACACTCTAAATATGAATAGAGTGTATCTGAATTCATTGTCTTTGGGAATGGTCGGCTGTTTGTATGGCTTATTTTACAAAAGAAATTGATAAATAAAAAACTGCGGAAGATCCAGGAAAACATGGTCCCAGTGCATCCAAAAAGACCTGATGGATTGTAACCTGGAGGATGTTGATCCACTCAATAGAGTCACCTGGAGAACCAGAGTAAGACATTGCCAGGTGTTGCCCACCCCGATTCTGGGAGAAAGGCAGCACCATAAATACTAACAACAGATAATTATTAATTATTATTACTACTTGTGAAATTCTTGGTTCACTCAAGAAGTTCGAAACAACTCGCCCACAGCTTGTTTTTCTCAAAGCACTTCATTGATAGACTAAAAAGTACACACGTTTTTATATCACTGAATAGAACATGTGCTTTTATTCTTTATTTCTATATTAAAGTATTTGTACCATGACCACAGACGAACTAAAGGTGACTTTTAAGATACATTCATGCTGCAGTACATTCAAGCCATAATCTTAGTACACATACCCAAGTTTCTGGATCAATTCTGAAGTGTGCTGCAAGACAGCCAAGATGGAGATTTCCACCAAGATTCTCGGGTCCCAGTGTTTCTAGTGTAAAAGGGTCAAGGCAATGAGGAATTCCTGTCTCATAGCAAGTCAATAGCTTTCCACCCCAAAAGAATGCGTTAGTGTTGGAAGGATTTCTGAACTTTATTTTGGGAAACTGGCCAGAAAGCAAAGTGCGAATAGCTGCCAGGGAGGTTGATAATACACCATTTGGCTGAGTACCCATTTGTCCTGTGTACAAGAGCTCTTGCTTTTCAGCTTCCTCTCGCCTGTGTTTGCTTGAGATAAACTTCGACTTGAAGTGCACACAACCATTGTCAAATGTCAGTGCACACACCATTCCATCCCCATCAATTGCTATAATCATCAAACATTTGTTAATGGCTAGCAACAATCACAATAACCAAAAACGACCATAATGCACGCAACTTGATCATCTTGGATAAGATTTTTAACATATTTGTAAGCTTGCACAAACAACTGCAATCATAGGATGATAGGTCAATAGAGCTTGTCATTTGAGTTGCGACAAACAACTCAGCTACCCATTTATAAAATCGCTCGCCACATCGATATGATAGTTCATATATTTAATGTAGCAATCGTCCTTTAAAATTAAGTTTTGCATCACTAACTTTTTCACTGAGAGTGAGATAATGGAATTTGGCTTCGGGATATGTAGAAGTGTCTTTTTTGCGTTGATTACCCCTCACTCAAAACAATCGCTCAACTCAAATATTTTACGCGAGCTTTATTTCAAACCCTGGTTCAATACACCATAATGGTATTATAGCAAACACCAGCAAGCTACTGTATCATGTGACGTTGCACAAAAAAATGAACGGCTACAGAATTCGCGCTATTAAGTTACGATTATTAGAAACCGCTTGGTTAAATAAACGACAAAGGAATCGAGAATGTTCGTGTCCAAATTATTGGAACTTTAGGTTCAAATTCCCAAAGCTTCGTGTTCTTAAATGCTAATTGAGGTTGAGACTTGAGGAAAGCCAATCTGTTACTTACGATGTTTTAACATTTTCCCGTAAACAGCATTAATACCAGGGCCATTCCTAAACAAGGTACCATAAAGATCCTTGGGTATTTCACCCTCGATGTCTGATAGAGGAATGGAGTAGCTATATTCTCTCTGTGTTTCCCATCCCCTACAACACTGTTGGAAGTCAAGCGGCCTCTTCAGATCGGTCGCCATCTTGCAAATAAACCCTCGGCCCAGTCCATCTAACTGAGAATGCCATGCTGGACCATATTTTTATTTCTTGTGGCTTAACTGCAAACTGTACTACGCTGAAGTTTACTGTAAGCTGTACCTCTCTGAAACCATTAAAGTAAAGACTTATCGTTGTCCGTGGAAAAATGAAGCCCGTTTCAAGCCCTGCTGATTGCACACCCCGAGATATTCTCCCTAAATATAGCTAGGTAGGGGTGTGCGGCCCGCTTCACGAAACCGATTTAAACCCGCCTTACCCTAGTCTGACCGGATTCTGCGATTATCCCCACCCTATTTATGACCTGAGTGGGACGTGATAAAGAATTAATTTTATTAAGTGGCTTCTTCTAAAACATCGAGCGTAAGACTGCAGAGGAAAAACTGATACCGCCCTAGGCCTATATAATTTATGACCAAAAAGGTGGCAAAATGGCCAAATCGATATACTTTTTTTATTGGAAAAATATGTTTGTTTAAGGAGTCCAGATTGCATAAGGAAACCTTAAATCTAAACGTTGGGAAAATGTACACAACAGTTACATCTAGGAAAGTGGGTAGCAAGGATGGGGGGGGGGAGGGAGGGTGTGGTGATCCCATTTCACGCACAAATTTAACAAAATTCACGCGTCACGTGGACTCGAAACGAAATTATGATCATGAGCCACGATCGAGAAAGAGTTTGCGCTTGTTAGGCCCAGATACATTAATCCGGATTTCTTTTAGTATTTTTAGAGGAAAAAAAGATTTTTAGAAAATGTTAGGATTTTTAGAATTTTTTTGAGGTATTGAAGTAAAGTTTTAGTTTGTAAAACTTGTCACGTGAATGCGAGAATCGTGTAACAATACTCGGGTACTGTTTTTCCTGATAAATTGTGCATTTATACTAATAGAAAAAAGAAACACAAAATATATAGTAAAAATTGTTTAACTTTTAAGGATAAATCGTGGTTTTTAGACATTTATAGAGAATATCTGGAAAAGTTTTATATTAGACCATATTTTGGGATTTAAAATAGACCTTTATCACACTAGCATGGCATAGAAATATATTCAGTTCATCGGGAAAATGAGTCCAGAGT
>JAOBRD020436649.1:0-19104 GCA_027575215.2 Hydrozoanthus sils | reverse complement strand
AATAGTAAAGTTACCAAGTATTATAAAGATTGGCCGCAATTTGACGGAGATATAAAGGTTTGAAACTGGTTAATAATTTTCCAATGAAAAGTAAGATGGACGGGCATCGATGCCCGTCCAGCCTCGTCTCCATGTTTTTCCCATACATTTCTCTGTAATAATAAGGACAGATGATCAAATTTCAAAACTTCATATCTGTATTAGTTTTTGGGAAGTGTTTACGCTAATACGGATGCACTAAATTTGATGCTAGCCACAGTTTATTGATTTGTTGAATACATTTTTTGCGTGAATAGGGTCTATGAGATTTTTAGGAGAAACATCGAGAATTTTAGAAAAAATACGGAATTTTTAGGCATTTTTAGGGGATTATCCGGAAAGATTTTTAGACCATTTTTCGGGATTTATGTATCTAGGCCTAATGCTTGTTCATGGGTTCCGAAACAGTAATAATTAAAATAAGTGTTATCATTTGTCTCATGATGTAGCCTGAGATCTACAAATCGTGATGTTTCTAATGCTTCGCTGACATATGAATGAAACCCAAGCTATAAATAAAGTTTCGTTCACAAAACTAGCAACAACACAGGCAAAAAGGCTATTCCATACTGAACTTCGTCAAAATGATGTTGGTCTACGTATACTGACACGAGGTTAGCGCTCTATGCGACAAAAAAATAACTCTGCCAGAACACGGATACGAATTGATCTCTCATTTCATTTGACCTTTTGAGGTCTGGTACCCAGAGTACTTCACAGTGTGTGACCGGAAGACACCGGAACGGAAGTAGCAGAAAGTAGAGAGCGACATTTCAATATCTGTTATGTCACTTCGCTTCTCGTATATTCGGACGGACCCGGACAGTGCCAACAGCTTGGAAAACCTCAAAAAAAAATTGGCATTTTCAAGAAATGATACAAATAATTCACGTATCCCGCAGAACCAAATCACGCGTCACATGTATTCAAATAGTCACGAATCACGTTTTCTCTTTGGCTGTTTTCCGGGGCGTTACGCATCAATTTTTGGCCTGATCACGCGTCACGCATAAATCCTTTACTCCTCTCAGGAAACCATGGCGTGATTTGAGGCATTGATTGATGAATAAGGGAGTTGGCCGTGCAAAGTTCAGTTCAGATATATAGCATTTAGTTCAGTTTGTCTATGCTTTTTTAAAAAAACAGTTTGGCATTGCAAAACATATGGTCATGCACTCTTTTTTTTATAAGAACCTTTTTTATAAGAACATGAGGCTGAAAATCGTCAAAAATTAAAGAACATGTTAAGAACATGCTGAGGCTGAGAAAAAGGTGAAGAACATTTATTTATGATAATAACCGATTTCAAATTTTTCATGCTTTGTTACTAAAATATTTGCTTTTCGGTGGGCTTTACTATACCAACTACTGTATTTATAAATTTGATACAGTACAAAATACATGACAGCATGTACACTGAATCAATAATGTGTACTATACAAACGTACCACACACGGTACATGTATTATATATATTCTCTAAAATCAGTAAAGATATTCTAAGAACAAGTTTAAGGACATTTGAGGCTGATATCCTGAAAATATTTAAGATCGTTCGTTCGCTCAGTCGAAAGATTCTTTGTTCTTATAAAAAGAGAATGGTGTACTAGGTGTACTAGCAACCCTTAAAGATTTGGAGGTTTGCATGGGTAGAGGTTAATAAGATTATTTTATCTCCATCATTACGTCGCCCTCCTATTTCTCTTTACCTCTCCTCACTTTTCCTTAAACCCATGCATGCACAAACATCGTACACTGTTTGCCCACAGTGTAAAGTTTTTTTTTATAAGAAAACAAACTCCTTATTTTTTATCTAAACTGATTTTATGTTTTTGAAAACCAATCGTCCCCCTTAAAAAGTCAAGTGACTTGCATGTTCTTGTGGAAAAGTGTCCCATCCAAACTGTCAATTTAACCAAATTTGGTCAAAATGTTGTATCAACTGAACACACGGTGAGTTGCGTGAGTTAACCTATTTAAAGCGTATTGATTATTTTGTTCTCGGTTCGTTTTAGAGCGCAGCGACATTAATTACCGACCAGTGATTTTCGGGGTATCTAAAAGGAAAATTCGCTTGTTATGATAAACATGTGACAAACAGCGTGTCTTTATAATGGTCGACTTGCTGTTTGGTTTTCGATTGATTTGTCTTCAAAGGGCAAATCGTGTCAAACGAGCTAGCTTGAACGGCAGTGACGTCCGTAAGTGGAATGACCCGAAAACATCTATTGCGGTAAAATCTGAGTTGTCAAGATTGTCTTCATTTAGTTTCGTGTACATCAATGTTTATTTTCGAAAAGCCCCGCCGAGTTTACCCTGAGTGCCTGGCCACTCGCTTTATCCTAATGTGCAGTGATATCTGTCGAACAATGATCGTAAGATTAATAAGTGAATGAAATAAAGCGCGTCTCGGCATGTTCTGGGATTAGTTCTTGAAGGCGCTATAATCAATAGCCTACGTCAGAAAGTACAAATGGGACGACTTGTTTCCGACCACAAACTGAAAACGAATTCCTTCAGCTGTAGAGTAAAAAAAGTCCGTTATCATTGCATTCATAACAGGATGATAATATGATTATTCCGAGGTGTATAACGCATGTTTATTAAAAGAACGATGCACAATAATCACGAATCTATAAGTTTATTTTCAATTGCTTAGAAAATAACGATGCAACAATTTGTTCAGCGTGTATGCTGAAACTTTTCAATCTGACGTCTATTTATGGCATTTTTGAAATGTTAGCCTTTCACAACCGGAAACAACAAACTTCATACGACAGAGAGTGGGCTGGGTACCATTGTCAGTTAATTAGTTATACGACGATACAAAAACCGCATTGTTTTTGTGTTGGAGCACACTGCGTAGCTTTTTCGGTAACAAAAAAGTGCAGTCGCTTTGTTAGGTATTCAAACGGTACGAAATTGTCTTCGGATAAAACTCTAAAAGTTTGTTTTGCAACCTTAAACCGAGGATCGGGGTTCGTGCAGGTCTGTACAAGCTTGTGATAACGTCACTCGATAAAGCAACAAGTAATTTCTTTCGAAAGTCACGACAAAGCAAGTTTCATTTTCTGTTTTCAGTGCCCAAACTGAGCGGTTTAAAGAGTCTTGTGGAGGTGCTTGTGGATTCAAAAGAATACGGACATCAAAATGGGAACTATTCTGTTAATAGTCGCGATATTTCTACTAACAGAAACGGTTGCAGGGTTTTCTGTTTTGGACCGTGCGGACTCTGATTGTCACTTCGAGTATTCGAAATCTTCAGGGGAATTTACCAGTCCAAATTTTCCTTTAGATTATCCCAAGAACAAGATATGTAAATGGACAATCACAGCGCCAGAGAATGATCATATAGTGTTGGAATTTACTTCATCGTTTAGCGTTGAGCGGGGGTCGATTCCTGGCGGACTGTGTAATCGTGATTTTGTAGAAGTTTTCGATGGACCGACCAGTCGTGGCTTCCGCTATTGCAATAGTCGAGGTCGAAAGCCCGTAGAGGAAATTTATTCTAAAACAAACGTTCTTCATATTGTTCTCAAAAGCGACAACAGAACAAAGCTTGAACGCGGACATTTTTACGCCAAATACAGAAGAAAGCCCTGTGGTGGCGTCTTGATTGGAGAAGATCGTTTTGGTAGCCCCAACTTTCCTCTGCAGCCATATCCCGCTGATAAAGAGTGTATCTGGCAAATAGAAGTGCCAAGAGGAAAAGTAATCGAACTTTTTATTCCCTATTTTAAGCTGTCCAAAAAGTCTGACTGCCGTTTTGATTTTCTGAATGTTAGAGATGGTAGAAACAGCACTTCTAAACAGCTTGGTCATTTCTGCCAAGCGAAGGATCGCCAACCCAATCCAACGTTTGCCCTTCGTTCGACAGGAAGGACGATGTACGTTCAGTTCAAAACCATTCTTGGAGGAGTAGATCGCGTATACGGGTTCCACGCTTATTACAAGACTGTTGACCATTGCCACGGGTCACTGCAAGGCGAGTTTGTTAGTTTCACCTCCCCTGGTTTCCCAGGAGGAGACAGCCAGGCACAGGATTGTGACTGGTCAATAGAGGCTACACCTGGCAAGTCAGTTATGCTAACATTTCAAACGTTTGATATTGACAGTCAAACCCATTCACCCAGTGAGGATAAAGAAACCTGCGCTAGTGACTATATTAAAGTTTATGATGGTGGAAAGAAGCAGCCTACTTCTTCATCTAGCCTTGGTACTTACTGTAATGCAAAGCCAATACCAAACCAGATTCTGTCAACTACAAATAAAATGTTTGTAAAACTTCATAGAACATCTCAAAGTATTGGTAAGGGTTTCTATGCTACATACTTCGAAGTTGATCCTTATAACATTTATGAAGGATGTATAGAACAGTCTCATAATCTTAAATTTAAATGTAAGAATGGCCACTTTATCAAGTGTCAATGGAAATGTGATTCAACCAATGACTGTGGTGATAATTCTGATGAAATTAATTGCATTAAAATAAGGCCTGCCCAACAAACAAGTAGCGATAACAACAGAATACAAAGTTATATCATTATCATTCTTTCTATCACTGGTTCTGCTGTTGCAATAGTCTGCATTGCTTTTTTAGTAGACGGGCTTAGGAGGAAGCGACACACCCAGTCAAGAAATCGAAGAGGATGCAGACGTCGATCTCGGCGGCTTAGAATAACTTTACCTGACGAAACTCCGCTAACTGATAATCCATCAACCCCTCCACCACCCTACGAGGTTGCTGTTTCATCTGTCTGTAGTGTTGGGCCCTTTGGTTGTAACACTTTAGTTTCAACTCGGGCTGTTGAAGTTGAAGGCAGTGTAGTGACAGAGATTGTGTCTAGTGAGAATACTACAGCTGTGCAGCAATCTCAAACCCCAGATGAGATGCAAGGAAGTATGTCTTCACCAAATGACTCCTCATTAAATGGAGAACTAACTCTTAATGCATGTATGGAAACAGAAGAAGAACCTGCAGCAGTGAATGCTGAATTTGGAGCAATAGAAGAGGAAGCAATTAACATTTTATCACAGTCACCGTCAGTTTCTGATTCAACACCCTTGATTTGTTAGCATTTTTTTGGGATACCAGTGCTGTATGCCCTGGTTTGAAATAGGAAATCCTCTCTCTCTCCTTCCATCTCAAGACATTCCAATCTTCATTTCTCTCTTAGAAGGAAAAAGTTTTTCTGAATTGAACTGTGACCCACTCAAAGATAAAAAAATTAGAATTATTCATTTCGGTAGACTTGATAGTAACTGTAGCAATCACATACATACATTAAGTTTGTCGAAACTTAGTTCTTAGGAGCATTTAACTCTGTAAAGGTAGTTGGTTTTGAAAAATTAATGTTTTGGTTTGTCTTGAGTCTTTCAGTGTAATGCTTCAACTCTACAGTTGTCAGTACTGGTTGCAATTTTGAAAACTTTTAACTCGCAATTGAATTTTTCAGTAATTTTTATTATTAATATTTATGGTGTATTAGAGACCCCTGATACTTTTGGTTACAAAAGTTGAAAAATACTATGTGTCGTTACAAGTTACACATTTTAGTATCTCAAGGATTTAAAAGTTGTAAACTATTTCCATGGGAGCTCTAAACTTAATTATCTAGTGTTGTTATGTAATATTATTAATCCTTGTCCTGCTAAATTTCAAAAATCAAAATAATAAAATCTCAACAAAATTACAAACTCTAGAATTTGTTGAAGCAATGGACATTTTCAGAATCTACTTGTAAAGAGAAAGAAAATGAATGGTTACTTTGTAGGTTTTCAAGCAGTGGTTGTAAAGTTAGAACATTTTTAGTTCATATGTGAAACCAATTTTAGCAGGATAAAGGTTAATACAGAGCCCATTTTACTGTTACTTACTTAAGTAAAATCACCATCAAAAAGTTTATTTACTTGAAGTTCGAGTATTTAAGGGTTTCAAAAGAATCACTAACCATCCATTATATTTTGGCAATGTGTGTATAGTGCTTACAAGTTATTTTGAATATACATTGTAAAAGTTAAGTTGCTAAACTATTTAAATTGTTTTACTGATGTACACACAGTTTTAGAACAATAAATGTAAACAAAAGAGTTAGTGTAAATTAAAGTAAAACAATCAAATCATGGTTTGAATGAAGTTCAGAGATTTTTTTCCTGAAAAGTATTGGGGTGATAATTGAAATGGATAAAGCTTCTGTCACTAATATCCAGGCCCAAAGGATACTTCCATATAATTTAATTACTATAATTTAAGGATGTGCTTCTTGCCAGGGTATGGTTTTTGAAGTCCCAGTCTTAAACAGTACTTTCACTCAAGCTGTCTTAAACAGGGTTCATTTTTTGTACATATAAATTGTCGTATACAGGGTAGTGGTGTTTATTCCCACTAATGGAAATAAACTTGTGAAAAGAAAAAAACACTAAACAGCTGCTCTGTATTGTGATGCCTGGATTTCAAATTTCATAGTAAGGTTGATGATAGCATCATTCTAAAGCACTTAGTAGCAAATGTCATGCTTGAGTTGCTCGTTATTGATAATAGATTCTTCATAATTTTTGTCATTTACAATAAATTTACAAGAGTAATGATGAATGACATATATAGGGTACACATTTTAGCCTTCAGACATGCAATAGGGTAAATGTTTTTCTCTCTTTGTCTTGAATGGGGTATTGAGTTTCAAGATTTTTGCTGTCTTGAATAACGCTTGGACACGATATCCCAGTAGCATATTCCAGGCCAAGTACCTCCCCCCCTCCCATCCCCCACAAACTTAAAAATGGCAAGAGTCTTTACTTAGCACACACATACTGATTATTTTGGAGTTTTATAAAAGACCTTGTACAGCTTAAAAAATATCACTTCCAACAATGACATAGATCCAGGTATAGGCCTTTTTCATGCAAAAATTTATTAGGTAACTATCGAGAAACTGTAGCCACAATTCAGCACAACAGTATTTGCAAAATTGCAGTTTTGTCAACATACCCCAAAAGCTAATGTAGTTATAGAGTTTTGAAACTTGATTTCCTACCATTATTTTTACAGAGAAATCTATAGGAAAAACTTGAAAACAAGGCTGGATTCCATCGATTCTTTCCTGATAACCTGAACATATTAATTTTTGTGCCATGCTAGCATGAAAATCGTCTATTGGCAGATTAATATGATTCAACAATGGCAGTCCATGTCAAGAATAGTAGAGTCACTTCTTTTTAAGTATCTTGTAACATATTGGGAGCACACATAGCTTTTGCTTGTCAAAATACATAAAGAGAAATAACAAAACCAGGGCAAACACACATGATCTCCCGTGCAGCACACACTGGCTATTCATTTGTTTCGGTGGTTATTTTGATTAGCAAGTATTGTTGCTATTCCTACTTCTGGAACCAACAACTTGTAATTTGTATCATGCCTTTGGATTTGACATCCCCTTTTAAAAAAATGACTCCTTAATTATAATGGAATGACACAGTGAACATCACGAGTGGTCAGTAAAAGTTGTGACACAAACTGACTGTCTTGTCATGGAATTTCTGATATTAACCATAACAATTTGAATAGTTTTTAAGCTTGAAAAGAAAGTGTTCAGTTATCCCACTGTTTTATTGGAAAATACAAGAACATGTTGTACTAATGCCTTATCCACTTAACATCCAAACAACACAATAAGATTGGGCATTTAAATTTCCTTTCAAAAAGTTATTTATTGCGAAACAAAAAGTTTTACATGAAACCAAATACTATTTTTGCACAGCATCACATGTTCTTTCTGTAGTAATTTAATGTATTTATTTAATATATAAATATTCTTTTTTTACATATCTTGATTATTTCAGTACTACAGTGCAACCCATATAACGAATATATAACAAACCAGATATGACAAAATCCCTGTTATCCCTGTTAGTATTTTTTGGGCACAGCAAAATAAAAGTAATTTGTATTGATTGGTAAAATTCCAATATAAGGATTCCTGTTATAAGGAACCAAATTTTTAGCTCCTGATGCCATTATTACTCCGATATAACAAACTTCACAAAAAACAAATGAAGTACAATTAAGTATTTTGACATGCTGCACCATAAATTTCCAGTCTTGATACAGTCTTTTGTTTACTATTTCAAATTAATGTAAGCTTGATATCACATAATAAATCAAGTAAGGATGGTCCAACAAGTATGTTTCATCACTGGTTACTAAATTTTTTGTCATTATCACAACACAGTATACTGAAATTTTTCGTGTTTTTTTTTTTCGTGTTTTTTTGTTATATATTTAGGGTTTTGTTTATAAAGAACCCTGTTATAGAAAAGTAAAAATTAATTGCCTGGTCCCTTGGCATTTGTTATATTAAGGTTGCACTGCACATGATTCAAGTAAATGTAAGCATTCTTAATTTTACTTGATAGCTTGCAATTTTTCTTTTTGAACAGAACTCACAGCTACATAGAAACATTCAAACCAAAAAGTCACTGTATCTTCAAGATGTACAAAACATAATTGCATTTCAGCTAATTTAAATAACTGAACTAAAAGTTATCATCTTTGATCCAGCACTATGCTGTATACCATATTTTCTGGACCACAGACCCCACATTTTTTGACTAAGAAAAACAAAAGTCAACAGATAACCTGCACCCTTATTCATTCACTTCTTCCACGTAAATCATCATGTTTAATGTTTAAATCTAGCAGAACACTATTTTGAAAATTGCAAAATTAATGTTCTACTTGTATAACAAGATTAGCTTTGTAATCTAACAGCTAACTTGCACCAACAGATTAACCACACCTCCAATACAAGGTAAAATTAACAGATAACCCGCAGATTACAGCCCAGAAAATATCATCAGGTATTCTTGAAAGGAATGATAACGATTAAGAAAAGTTACAAAAGCAAATAAAAAAAGCTCTGGCCCCAACTTCTTGCCCAGCTGAATGAAGATAATTTTAATGTTGTACAAAAATTAAACAAACTTAGAATCAATCAATGCATCCAGTGACACAATAAATAAATAATTATTCCAGTCCAGAGCACTGAAATTGATTGCGCATGCATGCAGTTCTAGATGTAAATGGAAATTCAAATTTGTAATTACTTTGTATCACAGTCATTTTAAACAACCAATTTTACTATTAACCATAGTTAATAATTATATATATAGACTAGTTAGGAAATAAACTAAAAGTGAAATACAAACTAGATGCTTTGTTTTTTGTTCAATGAACCATGAACTTGCTCATTCTTTGTTTCAGGTGTTAGTGAGAATGTTTTGACTGGCTACTTGTTGATTTTCACTTCAATACCTTTGTAATCAGAAAACAAAAGAAAAAGGCAACCAAAGAAGTGGAATGGGGGGGGGGGCACTGCACCCCCTCCCTCAATAATTATTTGGTTGGGGGGGCAGGCTTCCCCAATATTCTTGCTAACAACAGCAACTTTTGAATAGGAATTTCAGATTTTATAACAATTTATTACAACTTCCACTGTGTCCCACCCCCAATAATTTTATTGTTTCTGCTGCCCATGCAACAATGGTTTCCTAACCAGTCCATATATATTGACTATGTACAAACCTGGCAACTAGACCTTCAAGAGAAGGCCATGCAACAAAGAATGTAAAAAACCTGCAATTTAATGCAATTTAAAATCCCCAATCCCAATCAATTTCTTGTTTCAAATAATTTATTTGTACACATTGTATGATATCTCCCTCTTCAAATCCTTTGAAGTTCTCCAGTGTCACACCACATTCTGTTTCTTTCTTGGCTAAGCTAATGTCATCTGCACCACGCTTTAGAGTAGTAAGTTTTCCTACAAAAGGATGTTGTAGACAAATGTTATGCTTGATAAAGACACTGGGATGACTTTGTATTGTCAGCAAAGTAGGCTGAGGGGACCAACTAGATTCAACCCCAACCCTGTTCACAGTTAGCTGGTTCCTTGATGCAGTGCAAATATAAAGCTTTGAGCACTTCTATGTTTAATTGGGAAAGTCCAAATAACCAGACATGTTTAATAATAAAAAAAAGGGGAAAAAATCAATAATCAGAAACCCTTGAATGAAATACCCTCCCTATTAAAAAATATATAGAAAATGGAACCCTTAAAAAAGCCCCCACCTTCCCATATGATATTAACTGCATACCGGTAAACCCAGGGCCCTACATTCAGGAGGGGGGCATAAGAGGGTCCTGAAAACCGCAAAACCACACAAAAAAAGTTGTAAAACTGCAATACCCTTGAGCATAAACAGACCCACCAGAAGCAAGACGGCTGATATACTAAATAGGGCTGCAAACACATTTTCACTGTAAATTGCGGCAGAAAATTAATAAAATCCACAAACCACTCAATCTTGCAAAACCACAGCACCATAAGTTAAAAAAAGAATTTCCCAAAAACCACATAAAAAAATGACACAAAACCACATCACCACAAACCCTTATGCCCCCCTCATTCAGGGTTTGCAAATGGCACATTAATTCAAAATACGGCACTTAAAATACAAAGCAATGGAAGCGTATGATGGTAACTGAAAACATACAGATCTACATTATATGTACATAAATTTAAAAAAAAACATAGTTACAAATTTAAAAATGATCTCTGGCTAAAATGATTAAAACTACGAGCTTTCAACTGCCCAAACTGCAGTCTTCTTGAAACAGGTAAAAGAAAAATAAGAAAGCAATGAAAAAATTTGAATAAAAACTGTGAAGTTGCAAATGAATCAGAACATAAATAATTATGAATATTTGTTAAAAAGAGTGTTGTATTGCCCAGGTGACGGGCAAGAATTGTTATCTGCATTAGGTGTCACTCTGGTATGCCACACTTCTAATGTTTTTCTGGTTCTAAAACAGCCTTTGTCAATTTATAACTGAAGCATTTTTAAAATCAATGGTGTGGTTGTAGGACCAGGTGTGACTAGCAATTCTAGAAAAAAACAGTCCAATTTTTACAAAATATCATTGATTTCTACTATCAGAATGATAAAAAAAGCAGTCCAATTTTTACAAAATATCATTCTACTATCAGTAGATATTTACTCCGCTGTATCATATCTAAAAAATCTACTTTCAGTAGGTCAAAGTTTTTGGCACATTGAATTTTGGTAATGGTCCATAAATTTCTAAAATGGCCCATTGATTTTCAAGGAAACGGGCCATTGGCCCATGGGCCTTTCAGTCTTTCCCAACCCTGTTATTCACATATTTTGATGGCGAAAGGGGGGAGGGGGGGAGTGATCACTTATTTTTCTTCTTCTCAAATCAACAATAACAAGACTAGTGTAATTTACTCCAGGGCTTTGCTAAATAAAGGTCAGGATTTTTTAGTAGTTACTGCACCTTCATGAATAATCTCTCCATTTCTTAACACTCTGTACTTGGTGTCTTTCCTAGCCAAGGTTCCTTGCTTAACTCTACATCCAGCAACTGTGGCCCTTTTATTGCCTGTCAACTGAAACACTTTCTGAACCACAGCTTCACCTGTAACCACATCATCAGTGATTGGTGGCAATTTGCTTGACAGCTCAAACTGAAATGAATGTCAAAAAGATTTTTAGAACACCAAAACATCTTAACTGTGGTTAGAACAACACTGATCTGCTTTGTAGGTCATGGGTTCAAATCCCAGCATTTGAGCACATTATAATCAATACAATGCAAGCTAGCTAAAAAAAGGCTTACTCCTTTCTCAAGCCTATTGGCCCATTAGGCCGGCGCTTATCTCTGGTTTCCGAAGTGTTAAGCAGATGAGAGTCTTTGACTCCCCCTGGACAGGACACTAATATATCACAGGTTAGCTCCCAGCAGAATGGTACTCATTTATACAGTTGAGTTGACTGGAACAAAGTCAGGTAAAGTGTCTTGTTCAAGGACACAACACAAGGCCTGGCTGGTGCTCGAACTTGCGAACTTAGGGTTACAAACTGAACATGGTAACTGCTTAGCCACTGTGCTGCCAAAAAGAGGATGCAAGTGCAATTCAAGCAGGCATCAAAAATTTGCATGAGCATTCGAGTATTGGCTTAAAAATTGCAAGCACATACGAATTTGGGGGACTATTCGGGGTGTCTAGTAGGTACACTCTCCGCTAGCTAGTGATAGCTTAAACTAAACTCTTGAATTATGCCACAGTTTGCGTGTCTGCCTGTATGAGTAAACCAACATACTGTAGCATACCTTCAGATCCTCAAACAGTTTATAAATGATCTTGTGAAGTTTGATAGGAATTCCCAATTGATCTGCCAATGACTGCACCTCCCTTGGAGCTTTCACATTGAACCCAAACACGACTCCTGTAATAGCATTACAGCATAAAAATTCTTTCAATACATGTACAGCTTGTCGTGACTTTGCAAAGTGAAGCATTAAGTTACATGAATGCTACTTGTGATGGGTTAATTACATGTACACTAAGTAAGTATGTTAGTTGTATGTGAACATCTGAAAATCAAACACTGTCAAAAGTTTTAAAATTTACTCAAAAGACTACCTTTGAAAGGTGCTGCCATTTTGATATCATTCTCTGATACTGGTCCAACTCCTGAGTGAAGAACACTGAGTTTGATCTGCTGTGACCTGTAAGTATCCAGTGCATCTAATACAGCCTCAACAGAGCCATTGACATCACCTGCAGGTACAAATCATTTCAATTTCAGACAACAATGCTCCCAGTGGTTAAAGTACAGAACTTTTGTTAAGTCTGTGTCCATGTCAGGAGCTCAAATTTGATAATCTTCTAGATAAATCTAAGTAATGCCAAGCAATATAGTTTGATCATTTTAGCTTGAATGTACCAAACATCCTGTTGCCCAGACAAAACAATGGGAAATAAACACTGCAAATCGTTTTAAAGGAATTACCGCACAAAGACAAAAACAATTTTGTATCTTGGAAACCATTTGTAAGTCCTGTAGCCCACCAAAATAGTGGGATATACACACTGCTCATGGGTGTGAAAATGCCTTATAAGCAAACAAAACAACAGATTATTTTTTTCTATTTTGGTACCTTTTAAAACAACATCCAACTTGCTGGCACTGTCATACTCTTTAACTGATACACGGGGCTTGCCTCGGCCCTGGTCAGCTGAAGCAGGGCTTGATGTCACATTACTTGACAGGGTATGAAGTCGTTGGTGTCTAACACTTGCTTTGCGGTGGGAGACAACTTCATGAGCATATTGCTGCAAAGCATAATTTTATGAAGCTCTTGAGTTAATTGAATAATTAAACACTAAAACATGCCAAGATTGATATACCTTATCTGCAAAAACATTCAAAGTTCAACCCCAGTCATATTCACAATGACTGAAGGTTTGATGGTTAGAAAATATTTTTGTAAAACCTTGTTTTGCTGAATTTAAATTAGATATTAATACTCCAGAAGTCTAAACAAAATACAGTGTCTTCACATTTTGTTGTGTGCACAAAAGTCACAAAACCATTCACAACACTTCTTAACACATCAACTAAATTAAGAGCATAATTTTTTTTCATTGCAAGTTATTTATTGAGTGGAACTGTACATCTAAAAAAAATTAAACCATTCAATCATTTTCAGAAACCATACTCAGAAACCCAAGTTATTACTGTAAAGACTAACACTGTTAATTATTACTAAGTTGAACTATGCAGCCAACTCAAGCCAGTAGCCAGGTTTTTTGCGGGAGGGTGTGATCAAACAAGGAGATGGATCAAATGATCACCAAAGGCACAAAAACTTAAGGGGTTTGGGGGCATTCTTACCCAGAACATTTTAGAAAATGCAAAGCTTGAAATAACTACCAGGCAAGCCCCGGACACATTTTCTGGTCAAATAAAATTTTACTTGGACATATAAATTTGATCTGGGTGCAGCAGGGAGCATGAAGAGTATATTACAACATTGCAGTAGTTGATTTTCAGTCACAAAAGACAGCTGGAAGACTTTGCATTGAACAGTAACTAATTACTTAACCAAAAGTCCGTCTAGTTTAACATCCTTTTCTTTTTCATGAACATGATAAGTGTCAAAGTTTCAAAATCGAATTTTCTTATAAAATGCAACATGTCCAATTATCTATGTATTTGTGCAGACGATGCTCAACTCTGATTGGACATTGTCCATTGACCAGCTGTATTTCAAGTGCTGAAAACTAGGTTGCCTGAGACTGAAATGAAAAATGGGCAGACAAAACCAGCTTTAAAGTCCTGGATACTATTCAAACTTTTGAATTTCAAAGTAAATTTAGAAAAACATAGAGGATAATGTTGCTTTTCAATTAGTATGTCAACAAAAAAAGTTGTCAGGGTGTGTGTGTGTGGGGGGGGGGGGGAGGGGGGAGAAATCAAATGCACCCATCCCTTCCCCCTCTCCTAACTGGGCAGTGACTCTCTGGGGTAATAATATCAATTTCATTATAAATGCTGTTTTGGTCCTCCACCATTAAAATCGATTTCCTCTGGTAGTTTGTTACCTCAGAATCAACCTGGAGTGCAATGTCACCAGCAAAGGGGAGCTCCCTCCAGCCAACAACCTCAACTGCAGTGGATGGAAAAGCTTCTGACACTATCCGCCCTCTATCATCAAACATTTGCCTCACCTTCAATGAGATATCAGATTGTGTTGGTACAACAGAATTAAAATCAGCTGGTAAAATATTGTCAAATTTTAGTCTAACTAATATTTATATCAATATCAAAATATTACAAGGCTACAACTTTTATTAGCCTTCCACCTATCATTTTCTCTGGAATTGAATTTGTGACTTTCGATGAAGTTCTCAACTCTCCCTACAATACCCCTTTTATCTCTCGAGAATCACTGGGAGAATTTAGAATTGCATATTATAGAAAAAAGTCACGTTAAGATGTTGTTTTTGCACTCAAGTTGAATAATCTATATAGTACTAAAAATTAAAGATTCCTGTTGTCTCATGTGACAGAGCACATAATTTAGTTATTATAATTGTTTAAATCAAAACAATTCCATAGTACAGAACTCTTATTCTTGTATTCTACCATTATATGCAGATAGTAAAGAATGCTTTATGTAAGACCATCTAACAGAAACTAAGTTATATTAAATAAAAATGTTATCTAACATATTTTCAATTATAATGATAAATATTCCATTCTAATTCCTATTGACAATTAGCAACTACATTAAAATGTTTTTTAAACATTATATACTAGTATTGTAAAAGGGTCTTTTCAAACCTTTGCAAAGGCTGTTCCAGCAACAATCACACTGCCCTTGCGAAGAACTCCTCTCTGCACCAGAGTTGTAGCAAGAGGCCTAGACAGAACCACTCAAAGTAGTTACCATTAATTAACACTGTATTTTTGTATCAATAAGTTTATCACAAGCTTTTAGGGAACCAATCAGAGTGTGTAAAAACATGATTTGCTGGTATGGTATAATCTATGCTAATGTACTTTACTATTCTATGCAATGGCTGCCTTTTTAACAGCAAGAATACAGTATTAGTTTGGAACTTAGTATAATTATTATAATTGTTCGATAATTGTTACTGCTTGATTTTTCATATAGCTTCAACAAGAACACTATCTGAACATTATCAATGTTAAATCTAATTTAATTGCAAAAACTTTTCAACTCAGGATTTTTCTTAAAAAACTTACAGCACAAACAATGGATGTCTGTGCATAGGAAATTTAAAAAAACAACAATCCATGACTGTGTCTCCCCAAAGGCCCCATTCTCCATCAAGTTCCAAGTAGCTCAGTGGTTAATAGCATCTGATTAGTATATTGAAGGTCATCCATTCCTACCTGCAGCTCAGATTTTCTTTGAGTTCTGCTCTCCAGGCCAAACCTATGCATTAACAAGCTACCGAGTCTACTGTTTCACTCTTTACATTCATAATGGTTTCATTATGTACTAGGGCATAGTATACTCTAACTAAAGACAGCATTACAGTGCATCTACAATCTACCTACCCTCTACCCCTGTCCGTTCTTGACTCAATCACAACCCCCTCCACTGGTCCAGTGTCTTCAGCCCTGAGATCATTTATTTCTGCAAGGGTTGTTATTGCTTCCAACAGACTGTTCAAGTTGCTTCCCTAAAAATTAAAACATTTCACGCCATGTCTAGTGGTTGAATGGTTGCTAAAGGGCTTCCCTTTGATGTCAAAATATTTTAATTAAAAAAAGAGTTGAAGGATAAGGAAATTTATACTTAATAATTATTAATGGGTGGTCAAAAGTAAATTTGCACTACTGACATGTTTTTATTTTTTGGTTAAACTGCAACATAGAAAGTCTTCATTATTTTTTTAATAAGTAAATAACAAACTTAATGTGCGAACAAAAATTACAATGGAGTCAAAGTTCACACTTGTTGAAAGTATTGATTTTTTTTACAACACATCAATTACGAA
Source organism: Hydrozoanthus sils (assembly GCA_027575215.2). Taxonomy (NCBI): domain Eukaryota; kingdom Metazoa; phylum Cnidaria; class Anthozoa; order Zoantharia; family Hydrozoanthidae; genus Hydrozoanthus; species Hydrozoanthus sils. Next base: position 2,663 of record JAOBRD020436649.1, on the reverse strand, counting down.
AGCCAAATGAAGGAAAGCTGCTGTAAGCTGTAATTAGGTAAAGAATTCACCTTCAAGGCAGATATCTCCACTGCCTGTACATCTCCACCAAATTCTTCCAGCTGGATTCCACTGCTCAGTAACTGTTGCTTGACCTGAGACTGCAGCGTAAAATAAGAAACACTGTAAGTAATACACCAAGTTACATTATAGGTACAACCAGATGGACTAACAATATTAATCACTTCAATACAAATTAAACTTAAGATAATGAAACATTAAAAAATTATTAGTAATTACACTAATGTTTCATCCACTGCAATTATTGTATTTAGGGCACCTATGGCAAGCCACGCTATTCTAAATGTAAACTGTAAGTTATCAACCTAATACTGCTTGTTTCACTAGCAAATTAATGTACTAATTACTTCTCTTACCAGATTAACTCTGGGTCTGTCACACTTGTTTATGGCAACAATGATTGGAACTGAATGAAAAAAATGGGGAAAAATCAATACACATACAGTGTAATTGAAGGGTCCAGTGCAAAAACGATGTAAGTGACTTAGTATAAAATCATAAATTCTCCCAATGATTCTGCAGAGAAAATAAGAATAAAGTAGGGAGAAATAACAACTTCACCAAAATCACTTACATTGTTTTTGCACTAGACCCTTAAATTAGGTAAAATAAAATGCTTCATTACAAGTAAAGTTTTTTGCATGGTTTGAATTTATGGTCATGCAAATTTTACATGTAAATTAATTATAAAATCAATCATTCTGTAGATCTGTGTGCAATGTCATTCTGTAATCCTTATAACAAATAAAGTACCTCATATAAACTGAGTGCAATGCACAATATATACCTCATTCTATTATGACCAATGATTTATGATGATTATAATGATGGTTTATAACAACAATAATAATAATGATAAGAATAAAGAAGCTAGATTTTTATTGCCTACACCACTAGTTGCCCTATAGCACTATCATCCCAATCAATTAAGTCAATTATGATTATTTCGGAGCATTTTCCATATGATCACCCGGTTTGCCTTAAGTTAATGATTACCATATACCCTGGTGTATAAACCGAGAATTTGAGCCCAAATTTTTGATGCATAGTTCGAAGGTTGGCTTATGCAACAAATACCAACTTTTGAAAAAAAAGAAATAAGGAAAGAGCCCATATTTGTTACTTCCACTTCGTATGACATAAGAATGAGCAGTACTGATTAGCCAACCAGAGTTTTTTTCTAGCTCTTCTGCATTGCATGTGCTTTGTATGAAATGTTTTTATGCTAATTTCTCAACTTTTATCAGTAACTCTTCATACAAGATCTTAAATTGCTTTATCTTTGTATGGAAGCTTTCTCAATTTTCAACTTCAGCTTTTTATGCTGATGTAAAAAAATATTTCTTGGTTTCAATTAAACTTCCAGATGGGGGGTTATACAGAAAATAATACTTGAAACACCTTTTTTGCCTTGAAACATAGGTCGGCTCATAATTAGTCAGCTAAAAAAAACAGGAATTACAGTATTTGGAAATCAGTCTTAAGAAATTCAGTCTTCTCATGTTACAAACAACTAGCTAAGCTAAGTACTGAGTTTAGGCCTAAGCATTGAGTTTACCTCTTGCATTTGTAGCATGTTTAATGGACTCCACAGTTTGTGCCTTAACACCATCATCAGCTGCCACCACCAAAACAACTATATCTGTTATGTTTGCCCCCCTGGCTCGCATGCTATTGAATGCTGCATGTCCAGGAGTGTCGATAAAAGTGATTTTGTTCCCACATGGCAAATTAACTGAAAAAGCAAATTTCAAAATTCAGAATCTTACTAATAAGTTATTCATTTTTAATTCTAAACCCCTATCCTGCTAAGTTTTTAAAATTAAAAATAATAAAATCTCAATAAAATTGCAAACTTTAGAATAGCAATGGACATTTTTAGAATCTACTTGAAAAGGTAAAGAAAACAAATGGTCACTTGTAGGTTTTCAAGCAGTGGTTCCAAGTTAGAAATTTTTAATTATTGCATAAATTGTTATAAGGAATAAAAAAAATTTAGTATGATTACTGCCCAACTTCTGCATCATTAAGAAACAGTTCCATGATCTTTTACAATGTTTCATGACCTTGCACTGTTTATTTCTTTATCAAAATACATTAAAAGAACCCTCAATTACTCCTTCTGTGGTACATTAGCCATGATGAAGGATCAGAACAGCAATGAACAAGTTTTTTTTATTTTTCATGCTATTTTTGTACAATCTTGCACCTAAATTGTCTAGAGTTTTCCATGATTTTCCATCACCCTCATCAAATTCTTTGACTTCCCAGGTTATCCATGACCCATACAATACCTGAAAATGCCCCAATGTGTTGAGTGATTCCCCCAGCTTCACTGGCTGCAACAGATGTTTTTCTAAGAGAATCCAACAGAGTCGTTTTGCCATGATCTACATGGCCCATGATAGTAACAATGGGGGGTCTGGGGATTAACTTGATTTGGTCTCTGCAGTGAGGCCTGGTGAAGAGAAAGATCTTCATTAGTATGATTGTGTTAACCGATTAAGCCCCAAGTACGACAAATGCCGTGTTGGTAAATTCTCCCAAATGAGTCCCATACTTTCTATATAAACAGTTTGGGAGAATTTGGCTTTTCATCCACC
>JAOBRD020436543.1:0-18530 GCA_027575215.2 Hydrozoanthus sils | reverse complement strand
TACTACTACTACTACTACTACTACTACTACTACTACTACTACTACTACTACTACTACTACTACTATTACTACTAATAATGCTACTACTACTACAAAACACGTTAATTATAATGATTTTCTTTTTGAAGGTCTATTTGAAGGTGATATCAAACCTTTTGAGGGAATGAAGGTGGAAAGCCTTTTCAAGACCAGGCAAAAAAGAGACACTATTGCTTTCCCGTCATCCCTGTGGCCAGGAGGAGTTTTGTATTATATGTTCGATCCAAAATTAAGTAAGTATTTCAAACTTTTTTGAGATCATGGCCTAAGTTTCCGGTATTCATTTCGTCCCATGCAACTGATACTTTACTTGTAACTGCTGTTTGTTGTCTTAATATAGATAAAGAAGTATTTCAAAAGCACAAGCAAAAACTGCAAATTTAAATTTCTAAAATATTTTCGACATCTATTAATGTAAGTCCTTTTTCTCTACACACTCATGCAGATGACAGGGCAAAGAGAGCTGTATCTTCTGCATTTAGTCATATCAGCAGTCAGACGTGCATTCGGTTTGAGCAACGAACAACACAGACAAGTTACGTTCGTATAATTGCTGGATCTGGGTGAGTAACTTAAAGAAAATTTAGAGTATAATCATGGCCTGATGTAACCAAGAATTAGAATTAGATTTACTGGTCTCCCTTTTTCACAGCCGACTTTGTTGCTTTTCTTCTAGATGTTACTCGAGTATCGGTCGTAATCCACGAAACGAGGAGCAAACGTTGTCTCTCGGGAGAGGATGCGAGTGGATGGGTATAGCAGCACACGAGCTGTACCATGCACTTGGTTTTTTCCACGAGCAAAGTCGCGAAGACAGAGACAACTTCATTACCGTGCATTTTGAAAACATTAGAAACGGTATGTAAATCAATGTGATCTAAAAGACGCTTCAAGAATCCTTCCTCCATTTTTGAGATTCGTTTTTTTTCTTCTTGAAAACGATCAAGCAGGTGTGTAAAGCATTATGATCCAAAAAGAACTCCGACCCTCCCCCGCCCATTTTTGAGATTCTTTTCATCTTTTTGTTACAAAAACATTCAAACGTTCTCCCTAACTATTTTTAGATTCTTATCATTTTTTTTGGACCTTTAGGAACAGAGTTAAATTTCCGAAAACACTCAAACGGTATGATGAAGCAGATGTGTAAAGCAGTTTAATTTGAGATTCTTGTCATCTTTTTATTATAACCTACAGAAATTCTCTCTACCATTGTTAGATTCTCATCACTTTTTTGCACCTTTAGGAACAGAGAGAAATTTCCAAAAATATCAAAGGAGTGTACTGGACGATCTTCAGGCACCCTATGACACTGGATCTCTTATGCACTACGGAAGAAAAGCCTTTTCTCGCAATGGCTTGGACACAATCACCCCAAAAGACCCCACAGCAACAATTGGCCAGAGAAGGGCTTTGTCACCAATTGATGTATGGCAGCTCAACAAACTTTACAAATGCAGTGGAACTCCAGTTACTGCTCGTAAGCGAATTCGTTTAACAACAACTTTTCACTCACTGTTTAACTGTATGGACCCCGACCTCACGTCTTATCTCATATTCGAACCTCTTCGTTCGAAAAACAAAAAATTGTACCTTTATTACGTTCAAAACTCTTGCTACTTAAGGAAAAAGTGTTAAATTGATTTTTTATGATCATTTTCTCAACATGGTCACAAGATTTAGAATTATCGGTTAGAAGGTCTGTACTTACGGACAACAACAAAAATCTTTGGCCCAGAAAATAAATTTTGAATAAAAATTTTGAATTTTGAATTTCGTCTTTATTTCTCCAGCCTACAAAACATGTAGTTAGTATGCCCAATATGTTTGTTCATTTTTTTTCCTTTTGGGTTATATAAGAGACGGTAATCTGGTACTTATGTTAACCTTTCTGGTTGTCGATTAAAACAAGCAAAAAGCAAAAAAAAATAGATTTAATTTCCCATTCTGATCTTTGTTTTCTTAACAGTCATTATTGGCAGTAATTTCTTAATAAATATTTTTTTACTTTTTCAGCTCCTGCACCGGGAGTGGTCGGTAAGTGAAGTGTTTGGGGTTTTTTTTTGACAAAATAGAAACATAGTTTCTCATTTTCAAACGAACGTTAACAAATATTAGTGAACATTGTCAAACCCGTGTTATGAGACAACAGTAAAAAAGTACACCTTGATATGTTACTCTATTCTTAAGCTGTATCCTTTGGATCCATAGTGTGAAAGACAGAGGATATTACACGGTATCCTTGAGTTGAAAAAGAGGTTTCACGAGTGAACGTAGCTTTTTATGATATAGTCTTATGCATTTACTTGCATCGGAATAGGCGGGAAAGTAAAAAAAATTGGCGCCAGCGATATCTTCTTTAGTGAGGACATGGAAATATGTCACTAGTATCCCATGCAGATGTAGTTTTGTGTGACATTTACGAGTGGGGTATTTTACCGCAAAACAGTCGTATCTAAGGATTATAATATACACTTAATGTATAGTCCCCAGGGAAACAATTAGTTTTGTTTTCCCGAAATTCCTGAAGTTTCCCGATGGAAAACAAAAACTAACTTGTCTCCCGAGGGACTAAACATTTTAAGTGCTTTGTTATACATTAAGACTTTCTTTCAAACAATCAGAAAGAAAATACAAGCAAAAATAGACGACACAGCTTCGGCGAGCGGGCAACAAATGCGCAAGATACGTTTGAATTGATCAGGGCACGTGAACATGAATCAACCAATTAAAGCGCCCGTTTTGTTGAGTGAAAGCCTAGGTATATAATAAGTATTATTATTTAAGTTGTAACGATTACAGAGCTCAAATTAGCCAGTTCGACATTTCAGAAACACAAACGCGCGTCGGGATAAAATGTAAAATTCAAGAAACTAAAACAAAGGAACGCAATGAAGCGGGATGGGAATTCATTAATGATCCTTTCTTATATTTGATGAATATTTCATTTTGTCCCGACGCACACTTGTGTTGTGAAATGTCGAACTGGCTTATTGTATAAGCTATGTAAATTTTATAGATGGTTATATAATTGCGTTCAATTGTCCTTGTAGAAGATTTACTAAGTAATTTGACCGATTCTGTACATGTTGTTTAAGATCTAGGGGATATAAAGATATTTTACAACTTTCAGGCCAACCTGATTCTTAATTTTTCAGTGCCTACCAAACCACCAAATGGTGACGAATGTACCGTACATAACGAGATAAATGATGCGAGCAGGTCTGTAGAATCTGGCCTTGTTGGTGGTGGGTCTAGATCTGATCGAGGTACCATAACTTCCAAGTGGTATCGTTTTGTGGGAGCTGCTGGCACCATAATGCCAACTCTGTGCCAGCTACCCAACCGATGTGGAGCCAATTTACCCGGTTGGCTTAGCGGCTCACACCCGGCTGTCCAAGATGGAACTGTTACTCGCAAAGTTTGTTTCTCGAGTGGTTCTGACTGCTGTAGACATCAGCAGATGATCTCCGTACGAAATTGTGGGAGTTTCTATGTTTATCGACTTGAACAGCCGTCCGAGTTTACTCTAAGATATTGCGTCGCTAAAGTAGAAGGTAAGTGTTGGTGAACTCGTACCAGCCCCTCTCAATCTACGCACGTTAACCTTTACAAAGGAACTTTATTACAGTTTTCATGAATTGTATTTAAGTAATTCAAACGTGTTCAAAACCATTGAAGATTTTTTTTAAATCAAATGAACGCGTTATGTTTCTCATTTTTTTTTTCTTAATTAGGCTTGAACAAGTGCGTGTTAATATAAAGAAGTAGTTTTGATACTCAGTTTTTTTTTTGCATTGAGGTTAATGGTGAACTTAGATAATGTAATTTACACTTGTATTTTAGAAAAAAAGTTTGATTGCACTTTTGAAAATGGACTGTGTGGGATGACAAATATCGGGGGAGACAATTTTGATTGGTCAAGATTAAGAGGCCGGACTTCTTCATCGCAAACAGGACCCCGTACTGATTACACAACAAAGTCATCTTCAGGTAACAAAATGTACTCTGCTTAGTCATTTTAAATGAGTTAAGGCCTATGAGACAAACTTTTTTATGGCTTGTTCATTAAGTTAGAAATTTCACGTAAGAGCATGTATATTTATTCACTTATAATCTCGACTTTATATAAAAACATTCTACTGATTTATGTTTGTTAAGGTACTGTTAGTACAAATGAGGTATGGTACGGATATTTCAAGTTTGTTATGGTACTGTTATTATATACAATTGAGTTATGGTATTGTAATTACAAACGAGTTATGTTAAAAAAAAGTCTCCTTGGACATTCTACAGGTTTTTATATGTACATTGAAACGTCTTTCCCAAGACAGCCTGGTGACGTTGCCCGGCTGGCTTCTCCTGTACTATGTAAAAACGCCTCAGTAGAGACCACGGGCTGCATACGATTTTCATACCACATGTATGGGAGAACTGCGGGATCTCTTGAGGTAAAAGTTGATGGGGTTCGCAGATGGATTAAGCCTGGTAACCATGGCGACAGGTGGATGAGAGCAGCAGTGCCTTTCCAAGCAAAGGGCTGTTACCAGGTAAAACTTAGAGGAAGTAATCGTTTTTTTGTTATACACCTTGCTCATAAACGGCATCAATTTAATATTTTTTTGCCTTCATTCAAATTAGCCCTACTAGCCTCGTTCTTGAGATACAGAATATGCTGCTCAAAACAAAGCTAGTAGGGTAAATTCTAGTTAAGACAAAAAAGAACATTTAAATCGGTGATACCATATAAGAATAAGGTCTGCAAGTTTTAAAAAAACACTGTTGAGTTTATTATCCTTTGAAAGGAAGTGTCCAAAATCGTTTAACAAAAGTATTCTGCTAGAAAAGATATTTAAGTAGTGAAAGAGTGCCCTGATATATTGTTGTTATTCACTTATCGTGTATAAGCGTTTCTGATAAAATATTTGGACAATAATCCTTTTTTATTCATGATTTCAATTCAGGTTTGAACATCTTTATTTTTAAGGTTACATTTGATGGCACACGGGGTCTTGAGTTTACCGGTGACATTGCAATAGATGATGTGTCCATTGAACCATACAGTCAGAGCTGCACAATATCACCTCCCCAGAAAGGTATGCAAGTTACATGCGTACAATTCGGTCACTGAAGACTACGACTTGCTTTGAAAAGGTGTCATAAAAGATATACTTTTTTTAAATCAAGACGTTTCTATGACTTTACGACGTTGATATCGAGTGAAAAAAATAGTAAGCAAAGTTGAAGAAACGGAGCATGATTTCAAAACTAGAATTTGTTTCATTTTGCACTTTTAAAAAGTGCCTAAGACATGCAATATTTTGTATCTCAGTGGATAGACCTTGCTAATTGGGGAATAGGGGCAAACATTTTGTTGAAATCCTTTTAAGTTCTCGAGATATTGTTATTTATTATTTGCAAGTGATGACGTCATTGCATATGCTGGCAAATTTTCAATTTTTCTAAAATCTGCTGCAAGTCCACAACCTTTGGACAAGTTTGGGCTAAACTTGGACTAATGGTGTATCTCGAGGCTTTCATCAGAGTAGTTATTAATTTTTGTCGTCATTGTTCGTTTCATTCGATTAGCAGCAGACTTGAAAAAAACTGCCAAATTTGCCCGTACATGCATGACGTCATCACTTGAAAACATTAAATGTTATATCTCGAGATTTCGACAAATTTTTTTCACCCTTATGCCTCACTTAGCATGTTCTATCCTCTAAGATAATAAAGCGTCTCATGTCATAGGCTCTTTACTGACTAGAATGAAATATTTCCCTTATTCAAATCTTAAATAAATGAGTCACAGTAAATTTAATAAATTCGCTAACGGACAAAATTCGACAACATCATTAGGACAAACTGGAAGTTAAATTCCTCATTACATGCTAATACAGTTGGGAAACTATTTGCCTGTGACAAAACAATAAGACAGCAAAATTAAAACAAAGTCAAACTGTAAGACAAAGAACAAATCAAGTACTGAATGACAAAGAATTACTTGCAATAATTTTGTGAACAAACGAAATTAAAAAAATGAAAGCTATGTCAATGTACAGAGATGCAAACTAAAATGAAACAAAATAAACACTTTTGTTATAATAGAGTCCGATTGTTTGTTAAAGGACGGATTCAGCTCTTTTACAAGTAACATTTCAAAAGTCAAACACTCCAGTCTTCTCCGACATTTTTTCAGAATTTAAAAGCTGCTATTTATTTAACTCTTTGAATTTAATGGGATTTTTTAACAATAAGTTACGGTTGCATTTGTTCAATGAAACGTACCATACATATAAAAGCATCACGGTTTTGGATAAAGTTTTTTTTTTATACAGGGGTACAAAAATTAATCTATCTTCTAAGTCTTGTTTTTTCTATTAAGAACTTGCAGTTTTTTTTAATCATTCAATTTTCTGCGTGTTCATGTTAACCTTTATTTTTGCTGACAGTTTTCAGTGTAAATTGTACTTTTGACAATGGAAACTGCATGATGCAGAATACTGAAGGCGATGGTTTTGATTGGGCAAGACGAAGAGGGCGAACCCCATCGCCGGGTACAGGGCCTAGCACAGATCACACTACGTCTACCAACACCGGTGAGTTTCCCAACTTTTGGTATAATCTTTTTTATTCTCTGAGCATATCAGATTGGATATAAAATAATGCGGTGATATAACTTGGGGGAAAAAAACAAGCTCCTGATGGGAATCGAACCCAAGACAGGTCTTCCATACACTAGTCGGATGCTCTACCACTGAACTATGGGAACTCATATGGTGAGCAAAGCCATTAATGGCTTATGACATTTTCAGCTTTTAAACATTTAATTTGCTCAACGTTTTCAGCCTCTTTAGTTGGCAGCGCAGTGGCCGAGCGGTTAACGTGTTGGGCTTGTAATCCCAGGGTCGTGAGTTCGAGCCCCGACCAGAGCACTGGGTTGTGTCGTTGAACAAGACACTTTACCCGACTTTGTTCCAGTCGACTCAGCTGTATAAGTGAGTACCTTGGAGCTAACCTGCAACAGTGTCCTGTCCAGGGGGAGTCAAGGACTCTCATCCATTTAACACTACAGAAGCCGGAGATAAGCGCCGGCCTAATGGGCCAGTAGGCTCGAGAAAGGAGTTAGCTTTAGCTTTCAGCCTCATGGCCTTTTTAGAAGCGCATATGAGGTTACACCCTCATGCACGCACATACTTATTTAAAAATAAATTCAAGTAGCCACGATCGCAAATCTAGAATGATCCTCCAGTTAAAGTGATGAAGCATTATTTGAAGAACCATCCCAAATCACTTTTATTTAAATGATTGCTTAATTGATAACTTAATACGTTTGGTTCTTATTACCGAGGTCCTGCATCGGATTCTTTCTCTAAAAGGAAAACTGTAGTAAAAAAGACAACTGTTTTTTCTCACAAATGTCAAATTGTTTAACATTTTAGAAACAGACATACTGATTAAGTTTTTTCGTTTTGAGAATCCACATTCACAGCAAAATCGACCAATTAAAGTCGGCTTTTCGTTTCTTGTACGGCGGCTCAGAAACGCCTGTCAGCGGTTGTTTATGGCGTCAGTGGTGGGGATCTAGATAGTTGTTTTGACTAAAAGACACAAACCTTGGGCAGCTTCTTCGAGTTGTATACAGGAATATTGTAAACATTCTTGAGAAGCTTGAAGTAAACTTGAGAAGCTCTCAATCAAATCTCGCAAGGCACAGTTGGATTTGAATTTTCTCAAAAATACTATGTCATTAACAAACTCATTAAAGCACTGACGAAGGCAGATGCTACTGCCGCAACATGTCTGCCACAAAACTCAAAGTAAATGGTTATAGCTTTTTTGTTAGTGTAAACTAGTGAAAGTATATTCCTTATCTCACTCCGATTGAAATAGAAAAAGTGTTTTAAAACTAAAAAGAAAATAATAATTAAATAACTACACATCGTGAACTGAAAAAAATGGATTTGAAGACTTTAATAATTTCTCAGTGATATAACCTATCCTAAAAACTGCTTTACCTTTTCAGGGTACTACATGTACGCCGAAACTTCTGCACCACGACAACCAGACGATGTTGCCCGCCTTGTTTCTCCCGAGCTTTCTGTAAATAACTCCGAGGGCTGCATTCAATTTTGGTACCATATGCTTGGCAGACATGTGAGAGAACTAAATGTGAAAGTAGATGGCGCTCGTGTTTGGCAAAAGCAGGGAAGTCAAGGAAACTCGTGGCAACAAGCAGCAATTTCTTTTAAACCAGCGAGTACTACGTACAAGGTAAATTCTTGAAAGTTTGCGTGCAATTATTACATAGAGGGCAAAATTACTTCGAGCTGATTGGACAACAGTGAGGGCGCTATTTCTTAATTCAGGGCAAAATTACTTAGCGCTGAATGGTCGCTAGTATACTTTCGAAAATTTCCGAAAAATATTAAAAAGTCTCAGAAACGCCTTAGAAACATTTTCCGAAGATTTTCGAAGATTTCCGAACGTTTCCAAATACATCCAAAGATTTCCGAATTTTTATTAAAAAATCAATAATTTGAAACTTCTTCCGAAGATTTCCGAGACTGCAAAAAATTTATCATATCTCCAGCAATTTTCGAAGAAAATTGGGATGAAATGATATATTAAAGTTATGCAATGCTTTTTCGTGGGATACCGCAGACAATGAAAAGTTTTGCCCTCAATTGCAATGTCATAAACATGTAAACGCTTGGTTCCCCGTAAAATTTAGAATTAAAATCACTTTTGTTTTCAATTTTTTTACAAATTTTGAAGAAAGTTGAAAATACTCGTGAAATAAATCCTTAGTTTTACACGGCCCCATGCGATTACCTATACAAATTTCAATCTTTACCTAAAATATGGATCGTATTTAGATATATTTTAAAACTTAGAAGATAATTTTTTACTCTAAAATTTTTTTTGTTTTAATAAAGACGAAAATTGAAAGAGTTTTATTGGCTAGTGTTTCTTTGGGGTTGTTTGGGCACTCCACACTACCGTCTCAACAGCCAATGTATACTGGACACTAGTTTTCTGGGCCGATAAGTGCTAACCAAGGGTTATTTTTTTAATCCATGTTCCTGTTTCCTACCTTCTGGAGCTTGCTTTGTTTGTTTTAGTTTGTTGGTAAATCTGATCAGTATTCTGTAAGCATTACAAAGTTGTACTTAGGAAGAAGTTGTTGTTTGAATTTCGTCTTAATCCAGGGTTAAGTTAATCGGGGTTTTGAGGAACCGGGACCTGATGTGCATTTGCAGTTAAAGTCCCTATCAAGCTTGATTTTTTACTTTTTGGATTAAAACTGTTGTCATCTGTGAACTCAAAATTCTCAAAGAACTCAAAGAAAATTTCCACGTGTAAGTATGCTTTTTAATCAAAAAAAGATTGGAATGTAAATTTTGACCGAGCAGGCCGGGAACTGGTAACCTGTGACGTAGCAGTAGTGAGTTGTGTGGTTTTTGTTTAAAAAAATTCATTTCTCTTAAAAAATGTCACAAAATTTTTATTTCAAACAGTTTCAAGGGAATAATTCATTGATTAAAGTTATAACAATGTGACTATTGTAGCTAGAACTAAATTTTTTGAGATAAAAAAGATTGTCTCTGCTTCATGCCTCGTGCTACGCCATATGCCTTCTCGTACGTCATCATTGGAGCCTTCAAGTCTAAAAAATGTAACAGGAACGGGGAGAAAAGGTTTTATTTTCGAAAATTACTATTATTAAAGGGTTCTACTTTCATCTGGAACTTGTATAATTAAACTTGATAGGGACTTTAAAGTAAAAAACCCCAAGCTTGTTTGCTAGCATTACCGCCAAAGCCTTTGACAACCCTAGACAAATCCGAGGATTGGTAAATGGTGTTCAAACATGTGAGAAATCGAGCATCCCGAAAAAGATGGCGGCTATGAATTTTACCACATCCATTGCGAACCTTCCATCACTAAAAGAAAAGCGAGGAAGGTATATCGCCGCCTGGTTAGCCCAGTGGTAAGGCGCCAGTCTGTCGTGCGGGAGGCCCAGGTTCGATTCCCAGTGCCGGACCTTCATTCAGGGTCTTAAAATAACTGAGGAGAAGGTGCTGCCTTTGCTCTAACATCTGCAAACGGTTAGACCTTCGCGTCTTTTCGGATAAGGACGTTAAACCGTAGGTCCCGGGTGGCAGGCCTCGAAGGGGACCTCGAGTCCTACTGCCTGTTCTCCCGTGACTCCTTGACGGTCAGAATGTTATAAAACTAAAAACTAAAACTAAAAACAGTTAGCAAAACTCTTACGCTTACTAGTACTTTTTTGTGTGTCAAATTTGAGGTTTACAGATTCTTGCTATCCAGCAATCTTAGATGTTTATGCGATAAGAACTACGGGTAAATGAGCAGGCCGCCATCTTTGGATTGATTAGTACTTTGTTTCTGTTAGGTAACAATTGAAGCTGTTAGGGGATCAAGTTGGCAAGGTGATATCGCTATTGACGATCTCGTAATCCAAACTGGAGTAGCAAGTTGTCCTTAAATACAAATAGATGGCACGTATGGAAAACAGACAAAGCAATTCAAAAGTGCATCGGATATCAAGATTCAAATAAACGTGTACGCCGTATATCTGGGCCCGTTTATACGAAGCCTGGATAAGCTATCCGCTGGATAAAAGCTAATGGTCGTCACTAATAAATCAAAAATTGTTTAAATCTTTGTTGATTCCTCTATCTCTGGTTGTTAAGTGAGTGGAAGACTCAATTAAATGGTATCGAATAACTTTTATTATAATTTTGCTGCTTAAAATAGAAAGCACTTACCCGGCGGATAGCTTATCCAGGCTTCGTGCAACCGGGACCTGGTGTCAATAAAAAAACGTTGTACTTGGTGAAACTGTTCAACGAATAGGTTTTGTTAAGTGCTAACTCTGAATTAAGTTAATCGGGGTATTGAGGAACCGGGTCCAGTTCTATAAGTATTAACACTTTATGTGTATCAAACCGTCAGACCAAGATTAAGAAATAGGCCTTATACAAGTTAACGCCAATATCCCCAAGCCTCGCTTTCGAATCATGAAAGTTTGAATATTTTCATAAAGCAACCACAAATGAAAAGAATTCTTCGTGAACACGGTTTGTACGTGCAAAATGCTGATTAGTTTGACGTAAGCATGCATATAAGGTCTATTAAGATGCTACCTAATTGTTGTTTTATAAAGATTTTTGAATTCTCGTTTGTACATTTTATTTTTCTTGTCGATAAGCTTCTTGCTGTTCCACGGAAAGGCTTCTTTGTTTTCCACTTTCTCTTTCGCATCTTCTAAGATTTTCTTTTTCTGCCAAAACTGTTTTCATATTTTTCGTTTTGAACTTCGTTTTTCTCCGCTTTGTTAAAAAAAACATCTCCTCCGTCTAAATATCTTCACCTGACATTGGTTTTTGTTAAATTAAGATCAGGGCAAAACTGTTTTTACAGCTTTAGTAAATGCAATCCTTGGTGTCAGCGTGCGTCGACTAATTAGGCACTTCCTGCCATAAAAAATCAGTTGATCAGCCAATCAGAATGGCGATGTACAAAGACGTACAGACATAAAGCTGGAACATCCGTGCTGTGCCACAAAAAAATGAAAACGATCGTTTTGTCATTTTTCAATAACTTGGTGCTCGTAAGGCCCCAGGCTTTGTTCTTTTCGCACTTATCAATCTAATGGATTCATTAATGACACGTCTTCTTAAGACTTAAGGATAAAGGTTGATTGATATCAGCATTAGTAGCATAAAACATTAACTATTTATCTCAAATTTATCTTTTATATGTAAATTCATTTGTTAAAAAAGCTAGCCGAAAAGCCTCATTCAAAGGGTTTACGTTACATACTAGGCATACTAGTTTTATGAGATTTGTTAAAATTACTTCTCAATTGATTGACATTATGAGCATGTAATTCTACATTTAATATAATAGTTAGTTATATTATTAATATTTTTTGCATTAAAAAATACCATGTTTTTCGTTTAACTGTCTTTTTAATAATTAAATTTATACAGCAACTGTGATAAGTCTTGTTTAACTAATTAACTTTTTACAACAAAAAAAGCCCCCAAATAGCCAACAATACCCAAATCCAATTACTACTGTCGGGTAATACAAAAAATGAAGCCTCTAAAACCAAAATCACTACTGATTTTATTGAGTAATCTTTTTATGCTTAAAAGTTTTGACTAGCGTCATAGCAACAGTCCATTTCACGGTTCCTGAAAAAAAAATGAAAAATGAAAACGAAAATGGAAAAAAAATGAAACCAAGTTTCTACGCGATGGGTTGGAGATCGAAAGGGAAATGACTCTCATAAGAAAGAAACTTACTAGCATGTCTATTATTTCCACTTCTCTAACAATGTGAGGAAAACCTTCGCCCGGATTTCATGCATGTGGAAGCTTGCTTTTATTTCAGGAACCGCAAAATGGACTAGTGTGCACTAGCCTGGATTCATCCCTACAAGTTGGTTTATATATGATTAATAGAATTTTCTCAATTTCTGTAATCTGATTGGTTTCGTACATGCTATCAGTCTGATTGGCTATTGTGATGCTATCTATCAGGTGATAGATAGTGGATGTGAAATCCAAAGTGATATCTTCACTTCCCGATTTCATTCGTTTCGATCGGAAGACAACTAGAAGCTTTTAAATGCCAAAGTAGTTCCAGATAAAACGAAGGCAGCAAGAAAATATGTAGTAAAAATTAAGGTTCGAAGCATTTTAATCAACACTGCCGAGCGCACATGCTTGCGAAACTGCTTGTCATCAACATTAACATTAATCAATTATTTAAAGAGATTTTTATAGTTCTGTTGTTTATTCTAGACTGGTTTCTATTGAAGCAATTAGAATACTTGCTTTTAATTCTATCGGCAATTGATAGTGTAACTCGGACTTCGACCTCGCCATTCTATCAGCCGGTACAAATCGCGAGCTCGCATTCTAATCGTTAAGTGGCGAGTCAATCAAACCCTCTTAACCAAGCTTTTGAAACAGTCGACATTGGTGGCAGTAACAAAACCTTTTTGCTAATAGTTTCGGAGAAGAGTGTTCTATTCTCCAATTATTTTCCATAATTGGTAACGGGACAGTTAAGCAATGACGTCATTGGCTAAAACTTCCAAGTTTTTATTTTTCACCAGTTTTACACAACCAATACACACGTAACACTTGATAGAAATAAACAAAGAATTATTATATTAAACATAGTTGATACACGAACTGGTTAGAATAGTTGGCAAACTTCTAAAGGGAAAAACAAAAATGTACAAACCAAAGATGATTTGTTTTATGAGTTGAAGGAACCGTGAGCGTGCATTCTTTGGTTATGGCGTTAGTGAGAATGTTTAGTCTTCATGCTACTACTTTGTAATTCAAACCCCTCTGTGCTTTGTGCAGGTTTTGTGCACAACAATACCAGAAAACAAAAGAAAAAGACGAACAATAACACTTATACATCAATGGTTTCATATTAACCAGTCCGAATATTGACTATGAACTAATAAGCCTGTCAAGATCAATCAATGTTTGTTTAAAGTATTGGCAAAACTCTCTTGTCTTACTGTGTATGCAAAGCGTACAAATAATTACTGGTTACTGAAGAATTAGCGAGTGTGACAAGTAAACTTTTTCTTTCTTAATTTTCAACCCACCAGCATCAAGTCAAGTGATACTGAAAGGTAGGTCGCAATATTTACTTGACAAAAAAATGTGTTACTATTGAAACTGAAATAAATGCGAAGAATTGAATTTAACCAAAGATTTAAAAGTATATTATGATCAAGCCTGCGTAGCAAATCAGGCCGATGTTTATTTTAAGTTTCTTTAGTGTTAAGCAGCTGAGAGTCTTCGACTCCTCCTGGACGGGACCGGCATTAACTCATCACTAATTAATTTCAACCCTAGGATTGCGTAAGTGTCAAACACGCTCGGCCATCGTGCTACGGACCTATTATTCCTTATGTTAATCTTACATTCTTTCGCTTTATTCTTTCCTAGAAAAAATTGCTTTTAATTTTAGTTACGTACGTTTCATTCCAAAGCCATTTTCGTGAAGTAATAGCCATCTAAGTTGAACAAAAGAATTTAAAAGTTTACTTAGAAAGTATTCAAAATTGCAAAAACAAAACAAAGAAAGGCTTGGAGTGTCTCTAAAACTGATTTACAAAAAGTCTTTGAAATCTAAAATAACAAGTTCAATTTGACGCATGCATCCAATTTTGCTGAAGTTGCGTTTTTTCTCAGCCAAGCAAATTATCAAGAAAAGCACAATTATTGGACGCAAATTTCTCTCTTTTCTTTCCATTTTTTTCACTTCCAACGTTTTTAAAAATAATAATTTAAGCAAGAACCCAAATATTTCAAAACAATATACCAAAAAAGCAACTACTTTTCAAAGTTTTAAAGATACCTGGTTTTGTTTATGTTTACCTTGGGAGTTTCTGCGGTTCTTCTTACTGGGGTTAATTGCATAAATGAAGGCCGAGTAGAAGTCTTCGTTAATGGAGCCTGGGGAACAGTTTGTGACGATGGTTTTAATATAAGGGACACGCATGTCATTTGCCGTATGTTAGGCTACTCACAAGCGACCATGGCCGTTTGCTGCTCAGAATTCGGAAGAGGATCGGGACATATATGGTTAGATGAGTTAAATTGCATAGGAAACGAGACATCCATCAACCAATGTACGCACGCAGGATTCAATAAACATGATTGTGGACATGGAGAAGATGCTGGTGTTATTTGTTTGCACTCAGGTTCGTTAAGTTAAGTTTAAAAGCCAATCAAAGGTTTTTGCAATTCACTAAAAACACACATACATATATGCACGTATTCATCAACACGTGCATCCTCACATTTACACAAGTAACAGATACATACACAATTGAAATAGCTTTCTTTTTACAAGAAGAGGCAAGATGTCTTTCATGAAATTTAGATTGAAAATACTTGTGTTTTCCAGATTGGGTCGGAGTTTCATACCCTTAACATACATCAGTTTTATAAATTTAAACAGGGGCCTGCACTACAAAAGGGCCTTGGCCTGGCGCTCGTCATCTTCAGTTGTCACTCAACCTCCAAAGAGACATGACATGAAATAAACGGACTATTCATGTGTAAAATTGTTTTATGTAGCATTGAACACTGAATAACTAATTACTTCAAAGTCATAGGTTCTTTTTGCTTTCTGTTTCAAACACAGAGAAATTACAAAGAAACATAAAATACTGTAGTGGTATTAAAGAAATGCAAGTGCTCATAATATGCGAAGTTTCGACGAGACGCGCGTTATGCTAATGACCGAAAATTTATCGGAGGTGTGAGAACTTCGCCGTAAGAGGTACAAAATTTCTCTGAACTTTCGACAAAATTACAAACGAAAATTGAAACGAACTTTGCTTACATTTTCTTTGCCACTACTGTGTATAAGAAATTACTACAAGCATTTTAATTTTAGCAGTTATGAATTGCTTTTTTTCTATCGCTCAGACCATAGTTGATATAGCCGACTGGTTATGAAGCCATTGTTGTAGGTCTTTGTTCCTCGTTTTCTTTTGCTTACTAGTGTTGGAGGTGCACAAAATACAAAAGGTTTTGAAAAGTAAGTCAACAAGTAGCCAGTCAAAAAATTCTCACCAACACCTGAAACAAAGAATGTGCACCCTCACGTTTCGTTCAACCTACAACAAAGCATCTTTGCACATTCTTTGAATTTTCCTTTTGAGGTTTGCCGGCTTTCATAAGCAGTCGACTATATTAACTATGCTCAGACTCAGAGCGAAGTTGAACCGCTACTTGGTCCAAAATTTGAATTTTGAAAGGCGTCAGATGTGAGAGGAGCTTCATTCTCTCTTATAGCGCGGGTCCTTGTTTAAGTACTTTAAAATTCAGCGATAGCATGTTTGTGACGACTTTTCGACCTTGCCTAACATCATTATAAAGTTTAAAATTAATAGAGGCAAAACGAAGTTTTTGTAGCTGTTCTTGAATACATTTAAAGCTTGGCTGAACTGCAGAACGAAAACAAAACAATACTTGAAAAGGTGTCAGAAAAATAGTTTGGCACGAACAGAATCTTACTGAACATTCAAGCTTGACTTGATTCTCTGGGTATACCCGGCAATCAAACTTACTTCTGCAATTCTTGAGTACTGTAAATTGAGAGTCATTAACCGAAGTTGTAATGAGCACTGTAATCACGCTAAATGTGTTGACCAATGGGGGATCTGCTATGCTCTACAACAATTTTCTCGAGGATCTTTCCACAATAATTTTCTCGTTTTCAACAGGTCAGCCCACTTGTGACTCTCCTGAAAAGCCAACAGAAGCAGCAGTTACAGGTAAAGAAAGAAACACAAAATCTTTCCGACAAAATGATATCGATCAGCAAGTAAAGACAGGCAACTTTTAAGGAATCCTCCATTATAAAACATTATTTGTCTCAAATAAAACTTTAATTTATTAAGTCTGTGTCCATATCAGCAGCTCAAATTTGATAATTCTGCGCATATCACAAATTCCAAGCAGTTTAGTTTGATCAGTTTTTTTGGTTGAATTTCTCGCGCGCCGCCATTTTGATTTGTGACGTAACTTGGTTGCAGTGCCAGTCCTCACTCGCGATGAACACAACAGCAATGAACGAGAGGGGGTTTGGCACAAAAATATCTTGTGTCGCAAAAATATCAACAAAAATATCAACTTGTACCGCTGATAAAGACACAGGCTCATTTGAGACCAATAATTTAATTCATACAGTGGAGGATTCCTTTAATGTGTCACAGTTACCCATACGATGAATGTTTCGTCGAGACTAAAAATAGACACGTTAATATAATAATAGCGAGCAACATATGTTTTCAAAAAAAGTTCATTTGTACGCGTATATTAATTTTGTATAAGTCTTAACAACAAATTAAAGTGTTTTCCTCCTTTGTACTAGGATATCCTTAAACAACAAATTGGGCGGAGTCTTTAATAATATTATATTCTTTGCCTAAATAGCACGATTCAACGGACACTTTGAAGTTTTCCCGCCTTTACAACGTTGTATAACAAACCCTTTGTGACAAAATGTTTTACTAATTTATCCTTTTTTTTGCATATCAACCTGGAAGTGTCAACTCTTCATTTGATTACGACATGTGTGGGATTTACAATGTCAGAGGAGATCAATTTGATTGGTCTAGACATCATGGTCACACAGCTTCAAGCTCCACTGGGCCATCGGCTGATCATACAACAAAAACCAACTTAGGTGTGGAACAATTATACTCAATACAATATCGGTTAAAGAAGAAAAATATGCCGTAAAACAAGTTAGCCTTTCAATTAGTGAACGATAATTTGTATCTAAATCAATTTGATTGATTTAAGATGTAATCTTACGGAACAGCTTTATACATTATGGAACTTACCTACACACGCTCAAAGCTTTTTATCTCTTCGTAGGGTATTACATGTATCTGGAAACTTCGGCCCCAAGGAGACTGGGAGACAAGGCAAATCTAATGTCACCAGTTCTTTTTCCAAATGAAACAACTGCATGCGTATAGTTTTGGTATCACATGTGGGGAAGAATATTTGGGATGTTAAAAGTGAAAGTTGATGGTCGCCTTCTGTGGCAGCGAAATGGCAATCAGGGTAACATTTGGAAGATGGCAGCATTTGAATTCAAAGTAAACAAATCGTGCCAGGTAAGTAACCAATAAAAATGCCAACATTTGGGAGAGAAGTAAAACTGAGACAGTTGACTGAAAAGCTATCAGCCCACTTTATTCATTTAATATTACTAGGACTCCTTAGTATTTAAAAGACAAGCCAAACAAGCAATTTATTTTTAGAGTTTTCGCTTAACTTTAATCCTATTCTTGGTGTGCACTCAGTTCCTGAAGACGCAAAAGACAAAGGACGAAGCGGCCATGTCGGTTTCCTAAACAAAAGTAATCATCAAAATTCTTTTGTTCAAGGGCATCAACATGGCCGCTATGACGTCGGGTGAAAACCAAGAATATAACCATTTAGGTAAGAACGTGCATGACAAATAGGTTTTGCTAAAAGTTTTGCCTTTTGTGACTCTTTGACTTAGCATTTAGGGGAGTTCATTCCCTTTCTCATTGAAAACGCTTGGAGACAGAGCGTACTGCGTGGCAGTATCCCCTCCCCAAGCTTTCAAGCAACCTCCGTGAGGTCAAGACCCTTGGAACAAAAAACACACATTTTTAGGGAAGCCTACTTAAAACATACATTTTATATGTATATAACAAATTTAAATTATTACTTAAGGATACTTATAAATGCATTTAGAGGTTAAGATAGAAATTTTAATGTTTGAATTTAACTTGTTTTGCTTAGTGTTTGTTTGTTTTGCTTTTATGATTTCACACATTTTCAATTTTTTTTTTCAGAATTTCACATAATTAGATATATAAGTACTTTCATTCTTATTAAACCTATTTGTAATGCGCATTTGTGCATCTT
>JAOBRD020436434.1:0-18531 GCA_027575215.2 Hydrozoanthus sils | reverse complement strand
ACTAGTAAACAAAAGAAAACGAGGAACAAAGACCTACAACAATGGTTTCATAACCAGTCGGCTATATCAACTATGGTTCAACCTTATCTACTGCCAATCAATTTTCAAAAAAAATTGTCCAGACATTTTGTGCAAACTGTTTCTACCATTTAAAGATATCCTCTCGTAAAGTGCACTCGTTCTTCGTCTTCCAATAAACTACATATTCAAGCTTCCTGGTTCAAGGTTGTGGAATGCAATCCCACAATCTTTTAGGAACAAGAGAAAATACATTTCAAGAAATTAATTAAAATGCACTTTTATCATTGACACAGACTTAGGAGTCCCATATTGATGTCCACCACGTAAGACAGATCTTCCCAAAACATTTGTTTAGCAGCTGAACCGAGTGTTGTCATCGTTTTATATCTCCTTAACCTTTATTCTTTTTGTGAATATTTCCAACTTTTCCTAAATATGTGTTTGAATTGAACCCCATTACTAAAAGTATGCCATTACTAATGCAGCTTGTAACTGTTATTAAAAGTATATGGTTATTATTTATGTTGTATTATTATTGACAAACGTAAAAGACCGTTAATATTGTAGTTATTAACTTTTCCCTCTTTTAATACTTATTTCAAGAAATTGTCATAAGTTATTGTAATCCTTTGCCCTGTCTAGACTAGATTACACTGATTGCAGCCAGAGAAGTATGTTAACTCTTGTATATAAATGTTGTGATAAGAAAAACTAATTTGAAATTGAATTGAAATTGAAAAAATCGAAGTACTTTTGGGAGGCTGGGTAGGAATAACTAGGTGAACTACTAAGAATATTTTGTTTGTCTCCAAAGGTTTGCCTGGCATGCATATGAATTTAACAGTGTTTGCCGAAAACAAAGCGTTTGAGCAGAAGTTTTTAGATTTGGAGAACAATGAAACCCAACTTATGAACAAAGTGTTTGTCGATAAGGTACGTAGAGGATTGTTAGCAAAGTTTTTATAAAAGCTTAAAAACATTATCGTTATGATTTATTTTAATGCTGGTTGTAAGAACCGTGTCGAAAATTCGCTCCTATATGTGACGGCCCTTCTGGGCTACAGCTCTACTTATTTTATAGCCGAAGTGACCTTTAAGCTAAAAGAGGCAATACTATGTTTAATGCTTTTCACACCATGAATTTTAGGTCAAGGAGAAGTATAAATCGGATGGCAACACTCACTTAAAAGATGTTTCCGTTATAGAACATTTGTAAGTAGTTCCCGTATGTTAAGAATAAATTGAAAATTGATTAACTGAATGTTATGGTAAAACACTAATTTCTAAACTAGGTTTGCCTAACTTATTGCTTACGACTGATGAAAGTACCATGGCTAAGAGCGCAACCATGACCACAATCGCACCCACGACGATTGCAACTGTGGTCATGACCGTAACCATGACTGTGACCATACTTTTAAGATCAAGAAGATGTTTCATTTAGATACCGTGATCGTAAACATGACTGTGACCATACTTTTAAGATCAAGAAGTAATCATTTAGATACCGTGATCGTAAACATGACTGTGACCATACTTTTTAGATCAAGAAGATGTTTCGTTTAGATACCGTGGTCGTTACCTTGATGATGGCTGTTACAGTTACTAGGTATAACCGTTGCAGACTATAACTGACTTTACTTTGATTTGATTAAGAAAAAGATTGTGATTAAACGAGTTGACTGGCCTTTTTTACATCAAAGTGATTACCAGAATAAAACGGCAACCCGTTTGATGTTGGTGCTTGATGAAGCCGAGTATCTGCATGTTTCGAAGATCGTGCATAATCTCATCTATAGCCCGATTTTTGGTGATACAAAGCTTTTGTTTGTGTCCATTGACAAAGGTGGGTAGATAATTTTATTAACTGCCCATTTCAATAGCAGTATTCTTACTTTGAAATTAGATTAATTTTGTTTAGTTAGCGAAAAATATTTGTTCAACATTTGATCTCTTGTAGCATACTATTATATATACGACATTTAGAAACATATACCATCAAGATAATAATGATATTGATAAAAAAAAACCCTAGACTTCTCATTAGCTAAAATTAAATGCCGCCATACCCCTGCAGTTTCAGAAGAAAAGTATGGTTAAGTGTGTCAAAATATTTTTTACATAAGTTAGTAATTAATATCAAGATGATTTTTCAATCAGATTTATTAGAGCTCGTGTTGTTAATGAAATTAATGTCGTCGAGTGCATTCGTTGGCGTTCGAGAAAAACTATGAAGAAGTCTTTCCATAAATTTATTGATCAAAAAAGGATTTGAATCAGAAGATTGCATGTTAAAAAAGTTTTTCAAACAAAAGGAAGTGCGAGGTAGAAGATTTCCCTAAATACTGTATGAAGTCGAACAGTTTTTCTAAGTCCAGGCATTGTACACTCAACCCTCCTTCTGCTCTGTTGTGCATTGTCATGCCTTCCATACCTTCTCCTTTCCCGTGTTAACTTTAGTGTTTAATATTTTTTTTCAAAGTGTATGCGCTTACACGCATAGCAGCTTCACGACCAAGCTCCACTTCTGTACTCCTTCAACCCAACTCGACTGCACCACCACTTGAATTCACGCGGAGCTTTCATGGCTACAGGGAAAAAGGAAGGCCCCACGGGCTTCATACAGGGTTTGAGGTGCAGTACAAAGATTCTACACAAACTCTACAAACAAAGCAGTTTTCTGGCAATACCATGGAAATCAGTGGGTTAAAACTATACACGGACTACACCTTCGATGTGTATTCATTAACCATGGAAGGGCGAGGGAATAAAATGAGGGTCGATGTCAGAACTGGAGAAGGAGGTAAGGGGTCGAAAGCTTACCAATGATGGTGACAAGATAAAGAATTTTAAAATGATGTTTATGATCATGTAGACGATGATACGATGATAGAATGAGTGATGATGATTACGATATTAATAGTAAGGTGATGAAAGTGCTAACTAACAGTGAGACGAAGATGATAACAGTGATGATCATGTTGCTGATGATGGTAATGATGATTATGTTCATAACAACAGTGTTTACTCGACGCCACTCGCAAGAAGATAAAACTCGGGAGCATTAAGAGACACACCAAACACCACCACAACAAGGCTTTACCAGGAAAGAGTTAGAGTTGAGAAGATGTTAACAGTAACTATCACTGTGTTGACGAAGATGATCATGTTGATAACAATGGTGTTTACCCAAAGCCAATCGGAACAAGATAAAACTCGTGAGCTTGAAGAGACGCACCAAGTTCCACCACTAGGAGAGGGTTAGAGTTGAGAAGATGACATTAGTGATGACAAAGATAGAGATCGTGTGTTTACTCGAAGCCAATGAACAAGATAAAACTCTGAAACCGTACCACGCACTATCACTTCTTGGCTTTATCAGGAGAGAGTTAGAATTGAGAAGATGGTAACAGTGACTATCATGACGAAGATGATCATGTTGATAACAAT
The DNA here is from genome assembly GCA_027575215.2 of Hydrozoanthus sils. Classification (NCBI taxonomy): domain Eukaryota; kingdom Metazoa; phylum Cnidaria; class Anthozoa; order Zoantharia; family Hydrozoanthidae; genus Hydrozoanthus; species Hydrozoanthus sils. Next base: position 15,060 of record JAOBRD020436434.1, on the reverse strand, counting down.
GGTGTTTACCCGAAGCCAATCGGAACAAGATAAAGTTTGAAAGCCCCACCAAACAGTCCATCACTACTAGGCGTAGAACGTCTTGATTTTAAGAAGGCAATCGCAACCGCAAATATTTTTGCTAATTCATAGGGAAAATTCACGGCACACAGAAATATATAGCAAAGTATAAAATTACCCGAGTTACGTTCTAACACAAAGAAATATCCACCTCTTAGAATACTAAATTTTTCAAATAGTTGAACATTCCGATTGATCAAAAAGATACTAAATCAACCTCACTTAAAAACTATACTCTTTTTCCTTAAGTGGACGTAATTTTTGTACTGAATAATGAAGCTCTTTGAAATTAGTAAAATAAGGTTTCTAAGAGCGGATATCAAGTAGTTGATACTTATCATGTAGAGTTATGTTTAATGCTGACTTGATTTATTATGACGCCTCAAAACTTACACTTGCAAAATTAATCTGAACAATTATACTAGCATTGGAAAATTTGTTTGTAAATTAGCTCGTGAAACTACAATTTTTTTTCAGCTCCCTCCAGTCCCCCGCTAAGTGTGACAGCAACCGGGAATGCTTCAACAAGCTGTGATTTAGAATGGCAGCCAGTTCCCAATGAACATCGCAATGGTGTTGTTCGAAACTACCACATTGTCTATTGGCAGGAGAGTGACCCTGCAACTGAAAAGAAAGACGTATTGCCCGATAAGTTGAATACAACTACTATAAATCTTCGTCCACTCACTAAATATCTTTTTAAAGTGGCGGCATTCACAGTTGCTCCTGGACCATACAGTAATCCTGTAACTTGTACAACTGCCGATGGAGGTAAGGCGGCTAGAAATATTCTTACCTTTGATTATATTTTATTTTTTATGGCACGTAGAAAACTGTTCGAATCAATTTTTAGTCTTTTTTAATTCAGCCCTAAATATATAAGACAAGTATTACTGTGTTGGTTAAACAAATTTCTCCCAATTGGGAATTAAAGAGACGTTCTTGGTCTCAAAAAGTGCCCATAACCTTTTTTTTTTTTTTTTGTCTTCTTATCTAAAAGTACTTATCTTAAAATGAATATTTCCAAAAATTGCTTTTGATCAGAAAAAAATGCGAATTTTTTACGAAACTTTTAACTCTACATTTCTTTTGTCAACCCGGCCTTGTCGCTGATCATAAGGATGACAGGTTCACTGTAACGTAAATTAAGGAATTTGCATCACCGTCGCATCAAAATAAAACTAATTCTGTCAGAGGAGGAAAGTTTTAAAGAAACAGCGAAAATCAAGCTGCAATACATCTTTCTGTTACTTTTACACCCCACTGTTGTTGCTGTACGAGGAGCAGTGTTCCTTAATCTACGTCATCTTGAATCGGCATTTGGTGTACCAAAATGGCAGCGATTTTCGTTGTTTTTAAAGACTGATAAAATATTAACGTTTTGTTCAAATCAAAACTTTTTTTGCGAAATGTTCTTTTTAAGATACATACTTTTAGATAAGAAAACAGAAAACGAAAGATTATGGGCACTTTAATTCTGTTTCCATATCAACGCCTCGAATTTGATAATTATGTGCGTACGTCCGCCTTTCTCCAAAACAACCAAACATCAGGGCTCCTTTAGGTGCAGCGGTACAAAAATTTGGAATACTCTCCCGCTGAACCTATAAGGAGATCTCACGATTTAACAAAATTCGAGACTGGCCTAAAAAAAGGTATCTAAAATCTCAATGATTAATTCATTTTATATCAATGTTTCTCTCCATCTATTCTGTAATAGTATAATTTTTTCCTATTTTTGTCAGTAACTGTGAATTCATTTTAAACAGAGCCCCGTTCAAACCAGCTTTGCTGAATTAGGCACCTCTGTTTAAATATCATTAAATAAATGAATGAATGAATGAATGAATGAACAAAATAAATAAATAAACAAATAAAGTATTACTAACGCCAAGCAATATATTTTGATCATTTCCCGTGGTTTGAATTTTCCCTGCGTCGCCATTTTGAAACATGATGTTTTACGGTTGCAGTGCCAGTCTCCACTCTTGATAAATATAGTAGCAGTGGACGAGAGTACAGACTGGCACTGCAACCAAAACATGTCACATTTCAAAATGGCGGCGCGGTAAAATTCAAACCGTGGACATGCTTATATGGACAAAGACTCAATAAAAGTCCTATTTCAGACCAAGAATGTCGTCAACCAAGGATTCTTTAAAATTTTTATATAGACAGTTTGGAGATTTACCCTTCATTTTAATAGTTTTTCTTGTGCGATCGTTTCAAGTTCTTCAAATACGAAATGGCTTATTTTAAAGTGCCTACGGCATGAAGCATTTTATTACCGCAGTGGATACGCCTTGGTAAATGAGCAGTAAAAAAATATTTTTCGGTTCTCGAGATATTAATATTTCACGTTATCAACTGCTGACGTCATTGCATGTACAGGCAAAATTGCTGCCAATCCAATGAAACGAACAATGACAACGAAGATTAAAAACTTCTCTGAGGAAAACCTTGAGCTACATCATCAGTCCAAGTTTGGCTTAAATTTATCCAAAGGTAACGGATTGGCAACAGATTTTAGAAAAATTAAAAACTTGCCTTTACATGAAGGGACTTCATCACTTGAAATCATCAAATGTTAATATCTCGAGAATCATAAAAGATCTTGACAAATGTTTTTCACCCCTATTCCTTATTTAGCAAGGTCTATCGACTGAAATAATAAAACATTTCATGGCATAGGTACTTCATGTAGAGCGAAGTTAAGGGCTGAGAGGGTTTAAAGGCACTGATAAAGCTTAGAGTTAATCTAGGAATATAAGTCATTTTTAAGCAATTTAGTTTTAGCAATACGTGTTACGTATCTTTTTATGTGATAATCTTAAACTGTTACGTAGCTCTTATGGATATTATACTTGGATCATCTCTAGCCTCCTCCGCGGGTTACTCGAATTGGTTCTTCCAGCTTATAACAAAACGTCAAATGGCTTACAGTCGGGCCGGCGACTTAAATTTGATTCGCTCTAACTTGCTCACCAAGTGAGATTGCTGAAGATGCAGCCCCAAAAATTCACCTTCTAACTTATCAGTTAATTTTTATTTGAAGAATCACATGAACTTTCCCTGAACTTTTTCAAGAATGTAACAAAGCCAACACAAAGACTGCACTCCATTTTACTCCCTAAACGATAAAATAGCCTTAGAAATTCAACAATTTTAGCCTTTTACGCTGACGCAAATGTCGTTTCAAGAATTGCTTTTTAAATTTTTAGGCCCAAGTGTCCACTTCCTTTATAATAATTTCTAGTTTGTTTGTTGTTATCAATAATAGTATCTTCAAACCCATTTTACAACTTCGCTTTTATCAATTGTTTATAGCTCTTAAAAAATCATTGGACTTTTAACTCGAGCGATTCAGCTCTTTGCAGCTAATCGGATTTTAGTGGAAGTAATTGTATTACTAAATCATGTAAATCTTGACCATATAACAATTACTTAATTACCTCGGTGAATCCTTCGTGAAAAATAGTTGTGTAAGCATTGCTCAAACAAGGATGGACAAACAATTCCAAAAAAGACTTGAAATGCATTTAAGAAACAGGACAACATTTTTTTATCAAACAAAGCATGTTTAGATCATCCAATGATCATTTTAAGTTGTGAGGAAATAATTTACATACGTTGTTTATGAAGTGTTGGCTACTGTATTTAATTAAGGCAAATACAATGTATAATAATAACTTTTGAAATTCCAGCTAAGTAAATGTAAACAGAACAAAAGAAAAATATAATTACACCGTTTACATTGTTACATAAAGAGACTAAAATTGACATTAAAAAACTGCTAGTTGAGAGATGGCCATTCCCTTTGGATGTGTAAAATGAAATGTTAAGTGCGTTTTTGTTTAGTTCCAAGTGCTCCAGCGACAAACATTAGAGCAACTGCCAAGAGTAACTCATCTTGTGCAATTAGCTGGGGTCCGGTGCCTGCCAACCATACAAACGGGGAGCTCCAAGGCTTTGTAGTGTTCTATGGACTTGTTGATAGACCTACTGGGTATACTTGGAACGTCTCAACAAACTCAACAAATTTCTCGATCGAAATATTTGGTTTGGATATTTACACGCGTTACAAGTTTATTGTTAGTGGTGTTACACGCAAAGGATATGGGAACTATTCTTTGTGGGAAGGTAAATTTTGCCGCACACTCGGAGGAGGTAAGTTGCAAAACTTGTGTTAATAACTGACAACAGCAACAACAACATTAATAATAATAATAATAATAATAATAATAATAATAATAATAATAGCAAAAACAATAATAGTAATACTGCTACTACTACTAATAATAATAATAACAATAATAAAAGTTTTAGAAGCTTTATGCAATTTCAATGCTCTTAGAATGGAGTTAAAAAACGAAATGCATATGTATAAAAATAGGGATTTATCTTGTAAGGTATTTAAAAGCGACCTTTAAGCAAAAGCTTTTTGGAAAAATATTGTTTAATAAGATTTTAAGATTTATGTTATAATTAGTCGTTTAGAATAAAATATTGCCTAATTGTACATTTATCTCAAGTTTGTTGAGGGCCGGGCATGACGTCTAGGGAGATTTCAAGCACTACAAAGAAAAAAGCTTAACGCTTCAAAATCTGTTACTAAGTAAGCAGTCTATTACATGACGGAATCCAATTTTTGATTTAGAGTAATTAGGTTTAACAAGAATAGGGACAACAAAAGTAAAGGAATCGTGCTTGTTAGAAGTATTCCATTAAAGCACTGAAGATCAATGTCATCGGAAAACTTAATCACGGTTGGTTCAGCCTTTCATGAAATGTGGTTAGAATAATTTTTAAAAAGCGTGGCGTTTGCTGCTTTTAATGGCGACACTAAACAATATTGCCCGTGTTTTTGAACATTTAGCATCCTCTGTAGCTACCTTGCACAGCCAACTAACGTTTCTCTACCAGTAAAGTGTGACTTGATACCAAATCGATGTTAAGTATATTCTACAGATTCGAGTGAGGCTTTTGCCACTCGAATGGGGAACAATCCAAGTTTCGTCATGTTATAGCGTCAACAAAGAACTCACACAAAGGAGAACATGGTTGGGAATCCCACCGTGTGGGTTTATGGGGTTCTTTGTTGAGACAGAATGTTCCCTATTCCCAGTGGCAAGGCCAAACTCGAACCTTGGTGTTGTTTTTGCACATATGCCAATCAAAGGCAACACTATTCGATAAGTTGTTTTTAACATTAAAAGATACATATAAAAAATTATAGGTTAAAAGAATTTTTTTTCGGATTTGATTAAAGTTATAAAAACTTTCGTAGGGAACAAAACCTAGCAAGTTTTGTACCAACTTTTCTCTTTCTACAAACACGATATCTACGAAGCTATCACCTGCCGTTCTCATTCTACTAATTCGGTATCTTTCATAATTTCTACTAACTCAGTATCTTTTATGCTAACCTTTGCTATTCTCGTTTTACCAATTGGAACTTACAAAAGAAATATCTGCCACTCTCTTTACGCAAAAATCTTATGTACTATCCAGTTGGAATTAATTAAAGAAAATTAATTACTCACTTACTGGAATTTCTTTTTGAAAAAGATCAGCTACGTTACGGCCGTATCTCACGACCTTCATCAAGCAACTGTCGAGTTGTCACGTGACCCAACTAGATCACGTGACAATCGAGAGGAGACACGATAGTTGCCTGATAAAGGTCGTGAGATACGGCCGTAACATAGCTGATATGTTGCAAAAAAAATTCTAGTAAGTGAGTTAATAATTTCTTTAAGCTTTCATCTGTTCATTGGCTTGAGAATGAACTAAAGATAAACGCTTTCCATTTTAGATATTTCACAACTCAGGCCTCTCAGCCGGTAATGAACCTCGGTCCGGTAAACGAGATATGTCTTCTGTCGCTTCCTTAATACCTTTGCCTACTGTTTTCAGTTCCAGCAGCTGGACCAGGTAATATTGTATTCACCGAGGTACATAAAACAGTATGTACCGTGAATTTTGGCCAGATTCCTGATGACAAGAAAAACGGCGAAATCCTTGGCTATATGATGGAGTTGAACAAGTTAAACGAAGCGGGAGCTCAGCAATGGTCAAAAGACAGTTTTTTGTACTGTCCTCATGTTCGTCTAACGATTCTTAAGAACCTTAAACCGTATGAGTTTTACCAGGTTAGTTTTGGAAATGTGACAGAATATAAAAGATAGAATATAAAAATTAAGTTCAAGGTAGAAATCTAGATTTTATGTTGAAGAAACCAAACGTTCTTGGCTATGAAATCACCGTAAGGATTATTTTTTAAGCACGAAATCAAAGTTAAGTATTATATGACACTTGTTAACCGCTAGTGAGGTCTTTACTGGACAATCTGAGACCAAAGGTTTGACGTACGGCCCGAGTGTAGTGAGACCGAGATCTGACATTTCCGTGTGAAGACTGAACAATTCGGATTGATAAATTATCTTAATTGATTAAAGCTTCAGAAGGAAAAAATATATATATATATAATATAGTTGTTAAAAAGAAAAAAAATTGTTATGCCCGCGGTCGTTACAAGATGATTCTGCCCTCAGCAGCCAATCAGAATGCAAACTATTGTCTGGCCATATGAAAAGATTATTTATTACTTCCAAAGCGTATTGCCATTGCAACCTTCACAGGTAAAGAAATCTCATTTACGGAAGTTAAGCTGTTTATGGCAGGGTAGACAGCAAAAATACGGGCCTTTGAAAAGTTTTTACTTTACTACTTGATGCTTCATTGTTTTCAGTAACTAGACTGAATAATAGTTTGGTTTGCAATAGTAACGCAGTTAATTATACACAATTTGGACCGTTGTATATTTTCAGTTTCAGAAACAAATACAGTATGCATACTGTTAAAGCTCAAGCTAACAGGATTTTTCGTTCAAGACTTTTAAGTCGATGTTTTATTCATTTGTACATGTGACCTCTTGAATTATTTGATTAAAGGTAGGTTAATCCAAACCAGGGGGGAGGGGGTATAGAAAGCCGTCATTTTCTAACTATTCATCCCACTGCCTTCAAATCAGTTTTTTTCCTTGCAACTTACTGGAATATCCAATTCTTTTTCGGGCTCCAATTTGGAAGAAATTGTAAGTTGTAGGGTTTTGCTTACTACTTGCGTCGTGCTGCTATGGTTACTCATAGGATTTCTCAACATGTGTTTAATTGGTTTATAGGTGAGACTAAAAGGCCTAACTGTTAGTGGTGCAGGACCTTTTAGCGAGCAAAATGTTTGCCAAACCCATGAAGATGGTAAGTATGTTTCAAACTCACAACCCTAGGGTCAAGTAGACAGAAATTGTAGTTGTTCAAGTGTAATTATATACAGCAAAATTGTAATAATATTCATAACTCTAAAATATTTAAAATAGGTAGTCGAGGACTGCATGTGGCTCTTGAATCAAGGAATGCCTGATTTTCGAGTGATCCTCCTGAACCAATCCCAAAAAGTCCAGAACTTTGTGGATGGTTACTGATTGATTGATTGATTGATTGATTAATTGACATCGCATTAGGGAAGTCACAAAAAACGACCTTGGACAAAAATTTAAGTCCTAAGCTTTCGGTTGTCCTTGTACAGCTTTTCTCAAACTGAGAAGTTATATATTTATTGTTAATTGATTGCTCTTACACTTTTACCTTTGACATTTAAAATAACAACTTCTATTATTACCTTTATGGTTTTTGTTGATGTTTGTTATCGTTGTTAATAATATAATTATTTTTCCCTATGGTATGCTTTTTTCCTAACCAAACTAAAATGTCTTTTTAAGTCCCACTTGTTCCTCCTCTTGCGGTCCATGGCTATAACACCAGCTCGCAAAGCATCATTGTTAAGTTTTTACCGATACCGGAGGAACAAAGACAAGGAATTGTAAAGAAATACTTAGTAGAGTACACGAGTCTAGGACCAACAGTGAACACGCTCCAAGTAAATGCAACAAACACTTCAGTCGAGCTAAATGGTTTATTGAAGTTCACAAATTACTCAATAAAGGTCAGAGCCCTCACTGTCGATTATGGTCCGTGGAGTGAGCCTATACATGTCTTAACAGCTGAGGATGGTGAGTAAAAATTCTACCATTGCTAAAAACGAGCTTTAAAGTGCATGTGAAGTGAAGAATTTTGTTACTTTAGTGGATAGTCATTGCTAAATGAGGAATAGTTGTGAAAAAGTTTTACCAAAATTTTTACTGGTTCTTGAAACATTGACATTTAAAATTTTCATGTGATGACGTCACGAGTGTTTCTGACAAATTTGCATTTTTTAAAATCTGCTGCCAATCCATAATTTTTAAATGTATTCAAGTCAAAGTTGGGCTGCTGATGTATCTCGAGGTAGATCATCGGTCCAAATTTTGCTCAAATTCATCCAAAGGTTATGGATTGGTAGCAGATTTTTGAAAAAACTCAAATTTGTCGGAACCACTTGTGACGTCATCAGATACAAATTTTAATAGACTTTGTGCATGTTTACATTAAACAACCCCAAGCCTCGCTTTCGAATTACGAAAGTGTGAATATTTTCCCAAAGCGTCCACAAATGAAAAGAATGCCTTCGTGAACACGGTTTGCACGTACAAAATACTCACACCTATTTCTTGAATACGAGGCTTGGGAGTGAAATTGACTAGTTTGACATAAACATGCATAAGGCCTATTGTTGATATCTCGAGAACCAGGAAAGATTTTGGCAAAAAATTTTCACCGTTATTCCTCACTTAGCAAGGTCTATCCACTGAAGAAATAAAATTTTTCACTTCATAGGCACTTTAAAAAAATTATAATTTTCTGAGAGTGAATACAGGCTGACTTTTGAAAAAACACTGCTTGTGTCATTTAATGATGCAATTCCCCGCATACATATGTAGTATAAATTATAGTATTAAGTATAATGATTGACATGTAGATCACAGCCATAAAGCCATATACTGCCATAATTGGCCAAATAACAACCATAAAGCCATATACTGCCATAATTGGCCAAATAATTTTGAGCAAGTAAAGCAAACTAGAAACCTGCGCTCATCTAGCTCCATCAATCTTGTCATTCCTCTCGCCTCTGATACTTTCCAGCATAGCGCGTCAGCCCTGCTCGATTCTTTGCCAGCAAATGAAAAATTCGTAACAATTTCAAGTCCTTTAGCAGGCATACCTTTTCCATTCTTAAAGAGCGCTAACGGACCGAAGCACAATCATTTTTGTATTACATAAAATTATATAATTGTATTTTTAAACTGTATGTATACTTAGCCATAAGTTATTTCTAGTCATGTAGTCTCATTTTATATTACTTTATGTATATTTTCATATCACGCGAAGATCCATTTTGTAAATGGATATAACGCTTAAACCTTTATTATTATTATTATTATTATTATTATTATTATTATTATTATTATTGTTAATAATAATAATATTGTTATTATTTTTATTATTATTGTTTTTATTGCGAATTTTGTTGTAATTTTGTATTCATAAGTTGGCTCACAGAGCCTTCGTTATTTGCTGCGAACACTAAACAGTAACATTTTGTAATACTACACAGCACCCGATTCTGCACCACTTATTGTTGGAGGATACAATGTCAGTGCTATCGCCATATTCATTGAATGGGCTCCACCAGCTGGTAATTTAAACGGAATTCTGAGATTTTATGAAATAATTTACGGTCCGGTCAACACAAGTCTGGGACCAGCTCAAAATGTGTTTGTACCTGGAACAGCCACTTCGCACGTATTGCTGAAGCTTTTATTCTTCACGGAGTATTCGATCACCGTCAGGGCAAAGACTATTCTACCTGGCCCGGAGAGTGCCCCGGTCAAGATTACTACTGATGACAAGCTTCTGCCGCGTAAGTTCATGGTTTGATATTTCATGAAGTAACATCGTCAGAAAGTTTAGAAAAAGTTCTTTTTGTAAATTATCTTATGGCGAAAATATTGAAGAGCTGGTAATCTTATAATTCATTGCAGTTCAATTTAGTCAAAGCATAGACATAGTGACACAGGAAGGAAGGAAGGAGATATAATAATAATAGTGACGTCGTTGATGGTTGGTTGATGCATAGACATAGTGACACCAGAAGGAAGAAAGGAGATATAATATAGACATAGTGACACCAGAAGGAAGGAAGGAGATATAATAATAATAGTGACGTCGTTGATGGTTGGTTGATGCATAGACATAGTGACACCAGAAGGAAGAAAGGAGATATAATATAGACATAGTGACACCAGAAGGAAGGAAGGAGATATAATAATAATAGTGACGTCGTTGATGGTTGGCTGATGCATAGACATAGTGACACCAGAAGGAAGGAAGGAAATATAATATAGACATAGTAACACCAGAAGGAAGGAAGGAGATATAATATAGACATAGTGACGTGGTTGATGGTTGGTTGATGCATAGACATAGTGACACCAGAAGGAAGGAAGGAGATATAATAATAATAGTGACGTCGTTGATGGTTGATGGTTGGTTGATGGGCGCGTTTTATGCGCTTGCAAAAAGTAAAAACAGTTACATATATTTCTAAGCACAATAAAAAAGTAAAAATAGATAAACTACAACTAGCTGAACACTACCGTTCATGAATCAGATGACAACGAGTATCAAGCGCAGACTTAAGTGATGAACTGACGATGATGATTTATTATGCTTGTGTATAGAGTTCCAAAATTTTGGTGCAGAGAAGGAGAACGCCCTTTGGCCTTAGTAAATTGTGTTAGGACGGTGGGAGATTAGAAAGAAAGAAATAAAGAGAAAAAGGAATGAGGAAAAAAGGAAATAAGGGAGAACGATTAGAACAAAAGCAGTGAAGCAAAAAATTGGCAGATGGACGAATAAAGACTTGAAGAAGTAAGAAACTAAAATCAAAGGACCCCTTGGGTCAATTTGGAATGCAATGGGTTTGTCCAAAATCTAATCAAATGTATTACCAGTAGCCGCAGGGTCAGCCAGTACCCTATCTTTTTAGCAACAATTAAGGCCAGATTTTTTTACGTTGCCGTCGAATAGATTTTGTCAAAATAATTTTGCACAATTGATTTCTTGCCGCATCCGTCGCATAATCACCAAAAACCCCCACATAGTTGCACAGTTTGAAGAAACGGGACAGTTTTGTAAAAAAGTACAGTAGAGCAGACAATTTTGACATGAATTATCAACTTTTTTGATTTCCAAGACAAAATAAATCTCAAGTTTTATGCTGTGAATTGAACAAATCCGTTCTGCGAGTTGGAAAAGAACAAAAGCTTTGAAAGCTGCCTTTAGTTTGTTTCGAAACTTCATCCCTGCCGAAACAGCCAGAAGGCGAACAGATTGGACAAGTATTGTAGTAGTTCAAGACAACGAAACAACAGAAAAAAATCTAGATTATGAGGCAATAGTTCTTTCTTTTTGAAATTTAATTGTAGTTATTAAACATGTTGCGTTTAGATGAGCGAATCGGCCAATGATCTTTATAAGTAGTTGTTTACTCGTTTCAAGTGTTGATACAGTTTCAATTTTTTTCTCTGGAAAAACAAAGTGGGTTCTGTGGTTTTATACATAAAACACCCAAGTATTTAAGTTCTTTGAAGTGTGTGTGCGTGTGAGTGGTAGACTAGAAGGTGCAAATATGAAATCCAGCTGGGATTTGTAAAAAATTTTTAATAGATTAACCTTGATTTCTCAAATTCCTTGGTCTCTTGTGTCTTAATTTTACTTTTAGTTTTAATTTTAATTTAACTTTTAAATTTAACTTGGTCTCTTGTGTCTTAATTTTACTTTTAATTTTAATTTTAGTTTAACTTTTAAATACTCTTTTCTCCCACGAAAGAATCCGTAAAACAATCAATAAAAGATATCTAGCCTTATTGCAACAACAATTTATGCCAACAATTAACAAGAACTCATTTGTTAGCGTAGATCCAAATCTTGCTATTCTTGGGTTCAACATAAAGTCAATTCAACAAATTTTCACTCAGTGATAGAAAGACGAGTGTTTGACAATATGACAATTTGACAATACGGCAACTCAAGCAAACTCTACCCTCGAAGTCACAAATTTGATTGTGGAACTTTGCTTGTTGATGTGTATGTGTGATGATAGTGATGTCAGCAAACGAGGGCAAAGTTTATGCGACGGAAGATTAAACTTCAAGATGTTTCAGCCGAAAACAGCAAATAAAATTATACTCCAAACTTCTCGGTTCTTCTACAAAACTAAACTCAACGTCGCTCACGTAATTAACTACCGCCCGTCAGTTCCCAGCCTGCACCGCGCGTCAATCATGCTAACGAACATGCCACAATCACGTTCTGAGCACGAGCAAAAGTTTACGATGACTTTTTCTCACCCATCGCAATAAATTCGAAATGCTTCGCATTCCGAATTTAAAAATGATGGACGAAAGTCGTAGCTGTTTTACTTATAAACAACCTTAAAACATAAAATATGTTTTATCAACCAAACTTTAAATGAAAGGGTCTTAAGTTTGAGTAAAATAGACAGGCTTGCAATCTTTGACATTTGCAAACTTTGAACTTTCGTTTTCAGCCCCAGGTGAAATCCCGCAAAATGTAACTACCTTGGAAAGTACCCCTAGAACGTGTCATATATCTTGGTTACCAGTAAACAATAGTCATCCTGATCCCGATGGCGATGTTGTAGGTTATCACGTGCGAATTACACTAGCCAATTCCAACAGTCCACCACGAATAGAGAGTATCTTAGGAAGATTGACGAACAACACAAACATTACTGGACTCGAAGAATACACACAATACAACATTTCGATAACAGCTTTTAATTGGTATGGAGAGGGCAATGCGAGTGACTTCTTTTTCTGCCAAACACAAGAGGATGGTAAGTGTTAATGTTAAATGCTTAAATTGTAGCAAGGCATTGAAATGTCCCTGTACGCTAAAAGTATCACCATAACTCTGCTCATTTAAATATCGCTTGTAAATTTTTATTTTAGTAGGACGATGGCATCCGTTCGTGAAAGTTGATTACGCGCCATTTCCATGTAGTGGGTGGCTCCTCCTAAATTCTTCTGCAATTTGTGCAGGGTTTAATGGAGCCAAAACCAATTGTGGAATTGGGAATCCTGATGATGAACAGTAACTGCTTTGTTATCTTCAATTTTAGTAACATACACAGTTTAGGTCTATATTTTTTAAATGGTCAGTTTATCAAATATAAATTTTCACCCCAAACGCACTACTCACATATTCTATTTTGTTTTTCAAAAAGCTACGCTTACTCAAAGGGTGAAGTTGGTGTTCGTTGACAGTATTATCTAGCTGAATGCAATTCGAATTGTTGTTGATTCAATAACGCCAAAAAGGTTATGGTACTTAAAAACAGACATGTCGCTATTACTGATGGAAATCAATCAAGTTGTATGGTTTAATGCTAGTAAGCGTTTTTAAAATCTTTTAGGGTATAAGAAGCGAAAAAAAGTGGAAAAAATACTACCCACCAAAAGTTCGACGATAATAGGAGTAGTGGGTAATCACTGTACCAATTTTTTTATCGGGGGGGGGGGTAAGGGTACTCCCATATGTTGGCTATGCGGGTATATGCCGCTGTTCAGGTTATGGTTTTCAGACCATCCAGTTTAAAAGAAGGATATAAATCACGGAAATTTTTTTCTTGAACAAGTTATAAAATTCTTCAACATTGACAAACTGTTAGTACGATGTGTAACAACTCGAAGTGCGTTGAAATGTTACTGGGGAAAAGGGTTGCCAGTTGAAAACAGGACGTCAAAATCAAACCATTTCTAGTTTAGAACAATGTCAAGTTGGTGAAGTCCAGCGGAACACCACCACCCAAAATACTGTGGGGTAACCCCTCTCCCCAGGAGGTTGGTTGATAGCCTCTATAAACCAAACTGCTAACTGCCTTTTTGTTTAACCTTTTGAACGTAAATGTAAAAACAAAATCTGTTTTTCAGCTCCAAGTGACATTCCAGAAAACTTAAAAGCCTTTAACACAAGTGCAAACAGTATCAAAATCCAATGGTCAAACGTTAAAGACATCGAAAAAAATGGGATAATTCGTGGATTCCGTATCAAGTACTACCTACTGATAGACGGTCCGAGCACGGCAAAAATTATTACGGTCTCACTCGAAAATTTTGCACGTAAGAAGCGCGCGGTCGTTGGCTACGACCTCCACACCCGAGAGATACGAGGCCTTGAAGAATATATGGATTATGTTGTACAAGTTCTTGGGTATACAATCAAGGATGGCCAGTACACCCCACCATTTATTGTTCGAACCGGCGAAGCAGGTATGTTATGCAATATTATTAAGTTTTCAACTTCGAATGTTGCATTTCTAGCGTTCTGATTGGTTCACTCAATCTTAGCTATCAGCTCTTATGCCGATTGACCATATATGGAAATTTACCATGTAGTGTTGCAAAGCTGAAAAATGGTTCTGAAAAGGATTAGATGTCAGTTAGTTTAGGTTTGGAAAACTCAAGAAATTTATTTTCCATTCGCCCTTATTGGATATGAGATATAGTATAGTCAACTCGGTGCTACGCTCATCTTTGGCTATTTACCATCTCATATCCAACGCGCGCTCATGCAATTGTTGAATATCATGACCGGTCAACTCTGTAAGGCATCAGTTTTTGCCAATGTTGCCCTTTCTTCAAACCGTGTTTTCGTAAAAGCTTTAATCTTTAAAGAAACTCAAATGTTTGGGTTAGCAGGGCTAGAGACTGACTTTCGTTAGAATAAAATTGTCTAGTTTTTTAAATGAGTTATTAAAATGAAGCCGAAACCAATTGTGGAGTTGCACACAGTTTGGGAATCCTGCTGATGAACAATACTTAAATGTTTTGTTATACCTTTTTTCAGCAGCATGTACAGTTTATGCCTGTAATTGTTTAAAAATATTTACTCCAGAAAAATTTATGTCTCGACTGTTCTTCTCTTTCACTCTTTCTTGTTGTGCAACAAGCAAAGGTTCACATTATGCTTTTTC
>JAOBRD020436327.1:0-18536 GCA_027575215.2 Hydrozoanthus sils | reverse complement strand
TTGTTAAAGGAACGGTCTCTAAGGGAGACCGTTCCTTTAACAACCACTCTTTTAGAGACTCTTCCTTCAACAACCACTCCCTTAGAGACTATTAACTTAACAACCACTCCCTTAGAGACCGTTAACTTAACAACCACTTCCTTAGAGACTATTCCCTTTACAACCACTTCCTTAGATACCAGTCCCTTAACAACCACTCCCTTAGAAACCGTCAACTTAACAACCACTCTCTTAGTGACAATTCCTTTAACAATCACTTCCTTAGTGACGATTCCCTTAACAACCACTCCCTTAGAGACTGTTTACTTTTAATCACTCCTGTAGAGACCATTAAATTAAGAACCTATCCTTGAGAGACCGTTTTCTTAATAATCACTCCCTTAGAGACCATTTTTTAACAGCCGCTCCCTTAAAGGTGATTCCCTTAACAACCACTCCTTTTGTGACCTTGGTGATCACTCCCTTAGTGATCACTCTCTTAGTGGCCACTCTTTAGTGACCACTCCCATACTAACCACTCCCTTTGTGGCCACTCCCTTAGAGACTATTCCTTCAGTGAACACTTCTTTAGTGACCATAACCGTAGTGATTGTGGCCAGTTCCTTAACGATCACTCTTTTAGTGGGCACTCCCTTACTGACAATTTCCTTAGTGATCGCTCCTTTGGTGGGTACTCTCTTAGTGGCCACTCCCTTAGTGAGAATTTCCTTAGTGATCGCTCCTTTGGTGGGTACTCTCTTAGTGAGAATTTCCCTAGTGGCTAGTCCTCTAATGACCGTTTCCTTTGTGATCACTCCTTCAGTGACCAACTGCTAGCTGCACACAACGCCATTTAACACAACGAAAAAATGTTACGTGTATACATCATGTCCTCTTGGTTCGTCCCGCGAGTCTAGGAGTGCTAGTACATTGTGATGAGTTCTCATAAGGAGAATCACCGGACGTTTGACGTCACGCCTCTCTTACAACAAGTTCCCATAACATTCGCTCTCTGCACTGCACTTCTCGTTTACAAAAAACTTGAGCGACATGATAAAATCTAGATTTCTGATCGATTTTTGCATGCGTAAAACAACTCATTTATCAAACACCCGCTAGAAGCCCGTCAATATGCTGCCTTTAATAGCCTCATATCTATACTTTAAGTTCTGGCCCAAATTGCCTGGTAACAAGTTTCACAGGGCCGCTTTTTTGCTCTATCGAAACAAGATTTTCACGTTTAAGAATGGAAAGCACACAGTTTTCAACTAAAGCCCTAATAGATATCAGAGAGCATCCTTTTTTTCACTTTCGAAAACTCTCGTCCGAAAAAATTGGTTTTAATGCCGCGACCGAGACTCAAACCCATGAACCAACGTTTTTTCAGACGAGTGTGTTGGAAGGTGAAAAAAGATGCTCTCTTATATCTACTTGCTCTCTTGTAATTTCCCTTCCTAGCCAAGAAAAGCGTGGATTTATTTATATGAGTCCTCCAATAGGTTCTACGCAGTACACACACTCGAGTGAAGAAAAATTGGGCCTTGAGGATCGTCCATGTTTGATAAATCTATACCCCGTAAATTGCTATGTTTCTAGCATGGTGAGCCACTGGGGTGTAGTGGTTATCACGCCTGACTAGTGACCAGGAGACGTGGGTTCGAGTTTTTGGACGAGTAATTTCCCTTCCTAGCCAAAAAAATGTGTATTTAAAGTCTTGATGATTGTATTGATTGCCTTACTCCGTGTTACCACTGACAGGTGTGATATGGAGTTGTACCCCCTAGTAATTGCAAAATAAGCAATATAATTAACACTTAAATTGGCTTATGACCTTTTACTCAGCTTTGCATAACCAAAAATCTCTTAGTTCTTGAATTGGTAAATGAAACTTGGCTTGCTTGGCTTTAGAACAACAACAATCAATGTTAATTGTTTCGTAATTTTTGGACCAGTTGTGAAAATCCTATAAAGTGGCCATTTTGTACGTCCTGAATATCAAAAAACTCGAGTCCCAGTTTTAACTCTTGAAACAGTTGTTGAAATGTGCTAAATCTTTATTTCCCTTCGGTCTTCGGAAAACTTAAAGTAATTTATTCCCTTTCACCAAGTTAACCCCCTGTCAACTTTAATAACTAAAGATTTAATTAACAGGCGTTCTCAACTATATCAACGCAAAGTTGTCTCGCAGTTGGTCTGCTAAATCGAGATGGGTTTTTCAATTGTTAGTTTCCAAGATTTACTCTGCGAAGACCTGGCCTCAAATTAAGTTTGAACTTTAAATCTATTTATATAATGAAAGTAAAAAATCCTTATACTTTCAATTATAAAAATCCTGGATTCTTGCATGTGTTTCGGGTTGTCGGAACGTTAATTATATGCTTAATCTGTTTACCTGGTCGTGGGAAGCGACCCGCCCCGTTTTCACGATACAAATTGAGTTAGACTGAGTCTCAAAGAGACTTAATAACCTAATTTTTCACGAAACTTTCCTTAATCAATCCTCATTGTTTACAAACATTTTGGTTAACCAAGCGAGTGGAAGCATGCAAGCATACGCAAAACCCTGGTAACGAGAATGCAACATACGGGTAACTGGGTAACTTAACTTTATGCTGTCGCATCCGATGCATGTTTTTCCGACATAATTTTCTTTACGAGCTTGTTTAAATTCTTGAATGAAGAAGCACACCATTTGCAATTACAAGGTTTGAAATATAGCAAGGAGACTTAATAAAGTCTATTTACACTTGCAAATTGAAATGTTAATGCCGTAGATCAGCGAAACTTGGGTTATACTATTTCTGGTGGTAAGGCCCTCACTCGAATCTATATGTTTTATTCACACAAAGGACAACATTCTATGGTTATTCTTGAATGTGAAAGTGAAGAACGTGACAAGGCCGGAGATATGTAGAGAGCAAGTATTTTATACATACTCTGTTCCGTGAAGAACTTCGGAACGGAAGACAGCACAATATTTTGCCCGCTAACGTTGGATCTTTGAAAGATGTGGTCGATAATGAAATGCTTTGAAAAAACGTAATGTGTTAATATAACTTCGACACAATGTTATTATACACTATGCTTTCCGGCCGTGTCCAGAGAGATAACTTGAGTTGTTGTTACACCAAAAGTTTATATGCGCGTGCAACATCGCCTTAGTTTATAAGCCTTTATAGCTGCTCAGAGTAAGAATAAATAGGGTCAGCTAGTGACACTTGGCTGGATTTCATCAAATTATTGAGGCAGTAAATATTCTTTGTATGTACGACAAATGTCTATGTGTTCATCAACAGGCCCAAATTAAAAATAAGGTGAAATGTTACAAAGACGCTAGTACTAAGGGGCATTACGCAACAAGGGCGGCAACACCGACAATGAGGGAAGAAGTCAAAACAATGGTATTTTTAAGGAACCCAATTTTGTCAGGGAAGATGGTGGGTGGCGGCACAGACCCCCTACCCCACCCCTCTCCACTTTTTCAGAGCTCAATTTCTCAAAACCTGATTTAGGGGTATTGGTTTTTATTGTATTATGGATTCCCCTCTCCACAAGGAAGGCTTTGGTGCAAGCACTTTATCAATATCTATTTTATCGAACATGATGTATTTGCTCCTGAAATTCAGCCTTTTTGAAAAAAGTTGGTGGGTGGCGGAACATATGACATAATACCCCACCCCCTAAATTGGGTTTCTAGGAAGTACCATTGTTTTGACCTTTTCCCTAACGGCTTTACAAAAAAACATATTAATATGTTTCTTGCTTTTCCTTTTCGACCATGTCTGGTTCGTTTGCCCTCTTTTTTGTCCTAAGGACACTTTGTGAACAGAAAAAGATTAAAGCTCCCGTACAGCTACCGTACAGCGTGCAGGTGACCAGCACGTTGCATTCCAACGTGCAGTTATCGTATTTATTCTTGTTTTCTGCCGTCAACGTTGCCGTATCGTATGTTGTACCGTATGTTGTACCGTACAGCGTGCAGGTGACCAGCACAGTGCATTCCAACGTGAAGTTATCGTATTTATTCTTGTTTTCTGCCGTCAACGTTGCAGCTATTGTCTTCACTGCTTTCTACCGCCGTCCTCGTTGCGTAAACTCCCTTGAGTTTGCACAGTCACCAAGGTTACACTTGACGTCGTAGCGGCCATGTTTGTGCGAAAGAATTTTGATTGATTTTGATGATTTCCATGTTTAGGGCACTAAGTAAACATGTTTTGTCTTTGATTCCTCCAGGGAGTGCGTGAATCCCAAGAGTATGGGGCTCGAGTTTCAATGGGAAAGTAAAACAAAAAGAAAATAAAAAATATTTCATCACCCTGCACCATGCACGGCCACACACTGAAATACTCGGCCTCAATCTGTATGAACCGTGGCTCATTGCATAATGTTTCGTTTTGACTCAATTCATGATCAAAGCTACCATAGTTGTTTATTAACAGCTCATACACCGAATTGACCATATATGGGAACTGACTGTGTAGTGTTGCAAAGCTGAAAGATGGTTCTGAATAAATTTTAGCTGTCGTTTTCAAGTATCGATAGGTTTGGAAACTCAGGAAGTTTAATAAAACAATTATTCTATTAGCGCTTGTTGGATATGAGATGGTAAATAGCCAAAGAGTTGCTTAGCGCCGAGTTGGAATATTTAATTAGCTATTCTCTGTAATTTTAACCCCTATAACTCGAAACCCCGATAATTTGAATTAATTTCAACTTCCATTGAAGTCACCTGGGTATAACTGTTCTTCATAAGGGGCCTCAATTTACTTTTTCACGCCGTGCGCCTCAGAAATCCGGACGCTATAAAATATAAACTGTATGCAGTTATGATTAATAGATAACAGAATGTAGGCTGAATGATTTTATTAAATTTCGGAGCAAAAATATACAAATTCAAATTTCCCACGCATTTGCGTTTGAAAATTCAGTCGACGTTCAAGTATCATGTAAGGGGCGTGGGCTACCTGTGGTGATTGTCTTCTATAACCTTAGCTGGACGTTAAAAACTTAGGAACCGACAAAAGTAAACTGCACTGATGAACATAACACGAGGGTCTGGGGACGAAACTGTTCCGCTGGAAAGCTGTGGAGTGGGCACTAGTTATAACTTTCAAAATGGCGGATGAAAGAGAGAACTTCACTTGTTCATTTAAAGATTTGGGTTTGAACAACTGGCTCGTGAAGCAGTGTCATGCTGTTGGAATCAAGAAACCAACAGAAATTCAATCAAACTGTATCCCACCTGTATTACGTGGACAGGACTGTATTGGCTGCGCGAAAACCGGTAGCGGGAAAACTGCTGCCTTCGCGTTGCCCATTTTGCAGAGATTGTGCGAAGACCCGTATGGAATTTTCGCTGTTGTTCTCACCCCAACAAGGTAAATAGAATCAAACTATCATTACATTTATACCAATTGCGAATCACTTCAATGCCAAGGTCGACTTACGTACTTGTGTTTTGTGTCTTGGCCTATAGTTTAGATATACAAAACTTTTTATTTAAATTAATTATTTTAATGAATAAGTTTGCTAAGAGAATAAACCAGCATTGCACGTGTTTATATACAATTTATAAAATGGTTGTTACGTAAGAGGGTACGAGGAAAATGTTGAGAGAACACAAACAAGTTTTCTCTCTGCTTTTCAAGTGCCATATAACGCATTAAAAACCATTTTTCTAAATTGTATAGAAACACAAATTAAAGATGCTGTTTCATCCCTTTTAGAAAGTACCATAAGGAAAGAAGTTTCCTCTACCCTCATACTTCATAACCATTTTATATTTTCATATAAAATAGATTTTTAACCAATCACAGCATGTGTTATATCAGGATTATTTGTAACTTATTCAAATCATAAATCAGTAAGTTGAGTATATAAAAACAAGCTTCCTTTGTTTTTTACATTGATTTTGTATGAAAACCCCTAAAATATACCAAATTTTAGATTTTGAACCCAAAGAATTATGACAAGCCTGTGAAACTGCAACCAATAGTGGGGGCTAATACACACAGGATGAACTTGGTTATGGAATGCCAAGCATGACAAAAGTCTAAAACAAAATTATGTAGGTTCTTTCACGAATATATGTTAAAATCTTAAAATAAGTGTTGAAATCCCTGTATATATACGACGGAAGCTTGAAACATCCCATATATGTAGTTTGTATGTTCACTCATATATGGGTTGAAATTATCGATTACTTTCTGGGTATCGATTTCCCAAGTAAAAATCAGTCCCACGCGTACAGTACCGTACGTGTGCTTGATGTTGATAACATGTAGACTGCGATTATTGACAGTTTTTTTTCATAGAATTCTTTCTATTATTGCACAAGCTCATCGATACGGTGACCTTCAAGTGTCATGGCAACCGATTTTGTGAACTACACGACAAAGGTTTGCGAACATCGGTCATGGTAAAAGTTTGAGAAACTGAGGACAAAAATGTGACAACTGCCGTGGAAGTAGAAGTAAGCTAGTTATTTTGCCTGGTTTTTATTTCCGGTATAGACGTCTTTTAAGCAAACTAAGCTTATTCAGTTATTGGTCTTTTTCACATCTCAATATTTTTGGGCCACTGAGCACATTACTTCCAACAAATTATTTATTTTGCATCTTTTGATAGGGTCTTCGTAAAAGCAGGAAAGTCGTCAAAGACCCCATTTACACAAGCGAAACATAAGTAATCTTCAGATGAATGTTTTAAATATGTTACAGCCAAAACCGAATCAATTCTGTGCTGTTGACAAAAATATTTAAGCCCTATGGAAG
The DNA here is from genome assembly GCA_027575215.2 of Hydrozoanthus sils. Lineage (NCBI taxonomy): Eukaryota > Metazoa > Cnidaria > Anthozoa > Zoantharia > Hydrozoanthidae > Hydrozoanthus > Hydrozoanthus sils. The sequence goes on along the minus strand of JAOBRD020436327.1, from coordinate 11,784 downwards.
TTGTCAGTTTGAACACCTTTTGGATCATTGCGATACCACGGTTTTGGTGGTGAGAAGTAAACTTTGGTGAATGTTGATTTTGTCTGCCAAATAACCAAAAACTATAGAACCTATTCTTTGATATCTTCCTTCTTTATAATAATGAACTTCATCACAAACTGACTCAGTATTCTAATCTACTGCAGGCTATGCACACAGAGCTGGTGTACATATCAGCGTCACAATTAGATTGTACGATCCACGATTTATAGTGGATCGCAAATCTATTAAAAAATCTGTGAAATGCAGTTCTTAATTCGTGAATTGCAAATTGTATAAAAACACCATGGATCGTAGAAAAAACCGATTCAACTGAGCTTCGTTTATATTTGTTAGACAGATCAACTTAAATTATAGTAACAGTTATGCGCTTCGTAATTAATTTTATTTGTCTTGCGACATATTTTTACTGTTCATTAACTAAACTTATGAAACTTTCCTGAATATAAAATGGCGAAAATTGCTGGCATTGCTTTTGTCAGTTTAGAAACTGCTGGTTCAAAAAATCTTCAGTTACATAACTATTTGGTTAAATAAAAGGGATTGGGTTTACACAATACTGTGTTTACAATTGAAAAATATAATCGACTTTGACCTTTGGCATTGCATTTTCATTCAAGTTCGTATACAAATTCAAAGCTAACTGGCCTTGCGGATGAAAGCTGTACTGAGATTTTCAATAAACTCTTTCTTATTTCTGGTTAGAAAAATATTTCAAACGTTTGTAGACATCAATTCCGTCGCAGTTGTCACATTTTTGTCCTCAGTTTCTCAAACCTTTGCCGCAACTGATGTTTGCAAACCTTTGTCATGTAGTTCACGAAAACTTGAGGTGCTGTCAACAAACTTTTGCCGTAAGATTTTAAAACTTTTGCCGTGATGTTCACAAAATCAGTTGCCGTGGCACTTGCAGGTCACCGTATCGACGAGCTTGTGCAATAATAGAAAGAATTCCATAAAAAAACTGTCAATAATCTCCTAATAACTCTCAACAGTCTCCATGTTATCAGTAAATATTTATATATATATGAGTGAACATACAAACTATATATATGGGATGTTTCAAGCTTTCGCCAATGTATGTATATGAGATGTTTCAAGCTTCTGTCGTATACTGTATATACAAGGATTTCAACTGTTATGTTGAGATTTCAACATATATTCGTAAAAGAACCTATATATTTTTGTTTTAGACTTTTGTCATGCTTGGCATTCCATACTTGGTAGGGAAGAGAGATTACAAATTCATCAAATGGTATTTTAAAAAGCAATATTTTTTTTAAAAAGTATAATTATTTTATGCTTTCATCAATGCAGAGAACTAGCACATCAGATTGCTGATCAATTCCGAGCCCTCGGCAGACCTATAGGACTAAAAGATGCTGTAGTTATTGGTGGCCTTGACATGATGAAACAAGCATTAGTTCTTGCTGGAAGGCCACATGTTGTCATAGCAACTCCAGGGCGGCTTGCTGACCACCTCCAAAGTACAGATACTTGTTATATCAATAGAATAAAATTCTTGGTTCTTGATGAAGCTGACAGACTTCTGGATCCTTCGTTTGCAGAGGATTTGCAAACTATTTTTGATGCTGTACCCAAAGACAGGCAGACACTTTTGTTCAGTGCCACTTTGACTGACACATTGGAGCAGCTGAAAAAATTGTCTTCAAAAGAACCGTTTTTCTACCAAGTAAAATCAGAGTAAGTACTTAAAAAGAAGAGTGTTTCTTTTACACCTTTTCTCTCTTAATGTATCTTTATTTTGTTTGAACAATATATTCAGAACTTTACAACTGTGTTTATACAACAAATAATAGATAGCATTACAAAACTCTCACTAACAACACTATTAAGTGTATACACTTTCTATAACTGATTGTTTAATTGAAGAATGCAAGTGTGCATGAAATTAATCAAACGCTTTAAATAACACCATTTTGAAACTAAAGTTTTGTAGCTGTCTTTGAATCTAGTTAAGGTTTTCTGTGTTTTCACTGTTTCTAATGTATTTTTTTCATTTCTGTTTCTTACCTCATTGCTTTTTACGCAATCATTGCTTATAAATCCTTAAGTTCTACTTGGTACATGTTCTGACCAAAATCAAGTTGCCCCATGCTATGTGAAAAAATGAACAACAACATACATTGCATGATACTAGTCTTTTCATAAAACTTGCTTTAGAATTAATAGACAGAACTTGTGGGAATAAATTATGTCTACTGTTAAAAAGTTCTTGGAAATCTTTTTCATTCCATCTTCTTGCACACTTTGTGTGTTAACTCATTAGCATTTTGTACTTTCCTAGCAACACTTTCTCACTTTGATTTAAATTTTTGTTCGTACTCTATAGTGTAGCAACGGTGGCAGAGCTAGACCAACAGTACATCCTGATACCAGCAAATGTGCGAGACTGTTACCTCATCTACATTTTGCGTGAACATACTGATAACAAGTCTGTGATAGTCTTCACACATACCTGTCGAAACTGTCAAGTACTTGCAACTATGTTTAAAAAGTGTGAGCTTCCCTGTGTTGCATTACATTCTCTCATGTCCCAAGGGGAGAGACTTTCTGCCCTAGCAAAATTCAAAACTGGCATTGTCAAGATTCTAGTTGCAACAGATGTAGCTAGCAGAGGGTTAGATATTCCAGAAGTTGAACTTGTAATCAACAGCAATGTTCCTGCATCACCCAAGGATTACATTCACCGTGTTGGTCGCACAGCAAGAGCGGGGCGTGGGGGGTTGGCATTAACTCTTATGACACAGTATGACATTGAACGCATCAAGAGGATTGAGACTGAAATCAATACCAAGCTCACAGAATTTGAAATCTCAGAGAACAAAGTGTTAAACCTTTTAAAGGGTGTACTAGTTGCACGGCGTGAATCAGAGTTGCGAGTCACAGACAGTAGGATAACTGAGAAAAGGATGGTTAATTGGAGAAAGAAACTAATCCTCGATGGAAAGAACCCTGATCGTGATCGTGTTGCCAAAAAGCGTAAGAGGAAATATAGAAAACCCAAGAAAAATTGAAGCAATGAACTAAACAAGAAGTAAATGGTACTTTAATTAAATAATAAGTACTCTCAAATAAACTTCCCAGGTTGCTTATTAATTTTTTGATTTTTCTCCACCCCCCTCGGGGCTTTTTTGGACCCCCCCCTCCTTTTTTTTTCATTAATTTTTTGAGTTCATGTACAATCATCAAGATTTTCCTGATCAGTGTCATGTATGGTGTTTGCCTTTCCCTGTTTTTCTTTGTATTACAGCACGGGAAACAAGAATATAGATTTTAGAATTCAATAAGTTTATCCATATCTTTGCTGGTTTGTTGTTAATCTCTACATTTGCCCAATCTACGCACCTGCAATTTCTCACATCCCTGTTCATTGAAGTTTTAAGAAATTTCTCACCTCCCCATTTATTTTACCCCTTCCCCCCCCCCCTTATATTTGGCACCTATATTAAGACTGGGTATTAAAGATCAAAGTCAAAATATGCTTATGTTGCTGCAGTATCTGGCAGAAATTGTTTGAAATGTTATTTTTATAAGATCTTCATTAGATTTTCAGGTCCTCGAATATTGTAAACATAGTCCTGGAAAAGTCCCATGTTGCATATGAGACAGTATAAAATAACCAAAGAGGTGCAAAGTGCTGAGTCGGTCATAAATCATCTCATGTCCAAAACGGGTGAAAGGGAATTATTGTTTCTAGAGTTTTCCAAACCTTTTGATACTTGAAAATGACACCGATCTGAAATTTATTCAGAACAGTATTTCAACTTTGCAAGTTCTAAAATAATATTTTATGTCAGAGCTAACAACCAAGGTTGAGTGAATCAAACAGGATGCCAAATTACACACCATTCATTATAGACTTTGTTGCAGCTAGCCCAAGCTCTTTTAACCATCCACTCTATACCAGAGGTTTAGATTGTCTGCAGCACTGGCTAGTTTGTCATCTTATTTCTCAATTAAAAATAAATGTATCAGTATAGTCTATCATTTATTTACTAAACTTCTTGTTACAGTAACAATATTAAATTACTAATAGTAATAATAGTAGAACACACTGAATAAGTGAACTGCAATTAAGAATTGCTTAAAGATATATGTGGCTAAATAATTATTGTTCAAATAATTTACTACACCTCAAAGTAAAATGTAACTCAGTGAAAGAATGCTCCTTACACCTGTAGGAAATAAAACTTTTAAAAATTGAATAAAATATGAAGTTAAACCTTAAAATCACCAGCTCAAGAAATGCAAGTAACATTTTTATCCAGAGCAATATTAAATCAAAACAGTTGTAAAATTATCTTGCTTTTATCAGTCTTATCAAAATTTTTCTCTAGTACCACAAAGTATAAAGTTCTGGGCTATTTGTCCCTAAAAGCCAAAGCTAATGATGTTTTGGGGTTTTACACACTACCATAGAGGCTAATAGAACTTATTCAATTATTTTCCTCTAGTGGTCCTAATGGATTAAAATAATTTGGTTTATCACACAGTTTGTACAAAATCAGAATATGAGCCACAGGCTGACTACCCTGTCATTGTGAGATATCAGTGTTCAATTTTATTGAACAACATTTGAAACATATTAACCATTTCTGTAGTAATTTTCTCTTGTATTTATTTTCATGGAAGAGCAAGAAAACTGTTTTGTAGTCAACAGTATTAAAGTACCTTCTTTGAATTAAAAAACAACATGAAAAATATTGATAGTTTTACTGGCTTATTAAATTCCTCTGTTGCAATATTATGTAGACTGTGTGTTGTAGTGTGAACTTCATCGTTGGTAAAAAATCAAGTTTTAAAACTCCTTGCTGATTTTCTAACAGGTTATCTTTGAAACTTAAACTGCCCTTGAGGCTTCCCTTCCTGGAAAACTACTTGTCAGCCATTCACATCATGCAGCCTTGGTATGGGGTAGCAAATGATCCCTTAAAAAATAAAAACTTGTCTCCTCAAATTACAGCTAGATCTAAAAATCTCGTAATTGTTAAAATTTTGTCATTAAATTACTCAAGGTCTCATATTTTTTATTTTTCTGTTTTTCTCTGATTTTCTCACAAAATGGTTTGCATTCTTCGGCAGAGCTCAAAATCTCTTTTTTGCTTGAAATGTGTTTTGGTGGCTCAGATTTTTGTATCATAATGTCCAAAGTTCTAAAAAGCTGTCTCAGCATCTTGGACAGTCTTGGATTTGCCATTCACTACCCCTTTGATACACCAGCCACCTGAAGGCATTTGCTTCATAGTTTTCTAAGTTGGCTTAGATGATGTAAAATGCATTCCTGTACATATAGAACTTAAAAAATCAACATTTTGTGAGTACTTGTCTTCTGTAACATAAAAAATTCCCTGAAATTGAACATAATATCAATATTATTCCAAATAAATTACTTACAAACTAAAGCCTTTTAAAGTGTTTTCTCTACTTCACCTCACACTTACAAAGTCAATTAACAGTAGTCAAGTACAGTTGGTATAACTTGTTCAAAAGAAAGCCAATTGAAAGTAAATTAATATTATTTTTCTCTAAACAGTTGATAGAATTTCACATTTCATTCAGGCTGAGCAGACACTGGCATCTGCATGCAGGCTAAGAGAATTGCAGCCAATATTAAAAAATCATTCAACAAAGTTGACTTAGCAACTTATTTTATAATGAAAAATTTAAAGAGAATGTAGATGTTGATAATTTTTTGTTGGAGTGGAAGGGTTGAGTGAAGACTGCCCTGTGGACAACTGGTTGGAAAAAGGCCTACAACTTATTGGTATATCTTTAATTATTCAAGGAAAAAACTTTAAGTTATTTAACTATACCAAACAAAGATCTGGGGCACTACCAGGGAGAGTCCTAAAGTCACTCTTGTCTTCCTCCTCTATACAGACTATTTAGAATACTTAAGTGTTAGTAAAACATTTATTGTTTCTACAGGTTTTCTCCTGATAAACTTCTAAATTCTGCAAAATGAAACATTGTAAAATAATTACTATTCTAAAACATTAATTCTATGGGCCCTTATTGCCATAGTTTATACAAAAACTATAATCAATGTCTGCATCAATTTTTCCAAACTAATTTTATAATTTGGTTTTGTTATGTACATATTACTGCAAATATCCCTCAACTTTGTTATATTTATAAATTTATAAACTATTAATTTGGCAGTCAAATCATCAATCTGCCTTTTTTACAATTTGGCATCTATGCAGTGTTGCAAATTTCTAGCCTGGAAATACATTAATTTTGAATTTAACACTGTTAAGGATTACACAATTCACACATAACCCTGGTAGGGCCCCAATTTTATGCTAAAAAAGTTGACTTAAAAAAAATTTAAAAAAAATAATGCTGATGGAGTTGAGTTTAAGATATTTGGGAACTTAACCAACAAGGATGGCAACATTGATGTCTACAGCTACTAACACACTTCTTTCTCTCCCTTTTTGATGACAACTTACTAGTTTGATGAAAGTATTTAAAAAATGACAATTCTTTGGAAGGTTGTTCTGATTTGCAGTCACAAAAACAGAGATACTCATGTTGTAATTTTCAAGAGGACAGCGTGAAGATGTCCATCATGCTGCATTCCATAGTGCAACTATTGTATTCACAACAATTGTTGTCTACGGTCGCCATTGCTATTTCAGTCCTTGTTGCTAGGTGACCCTACTACACTAAATTAATGTTAGATAATGAGCTGTTGCTTGACTGAGGTCTCTGATTTTGCTCTCGTTGTGAGCAGGTTCTCAAGGCACAATGGGGTTCCCTCTTAGGAGCTGGACACTCAAAATGGACACAGTGAAACACCTACAGATTGTGTACATACAAGTTTATTAGTTATCATATAGTTTGTTAGTTTTCTACTCCAAATTTTTTGTTTTGCTTTTTAAGTTATATTTCAAAGGGGTAGTTTTGCTAAGTTATATTGTTAAGTGGTAGTTGGTAGTTAAAAGCTGCTAGCTGTAAATCTTAAGTTGAAAGTTTTTTTTAGTGTAGTTTGACAATTTTAGATATTAGCAGTGGTTTTCTATTTTCAATAATATTTTTAAGTTATACTGTAGCAACCTTTCGTTTTATCCATAAGGGGGTCTCATAATTGGGGCAACGCTCTGTGTAGACTTTCTAGCCTTATGGCAAAGCTAAAATAGCTTTATTATAATATTTATTATTGTATCGTTGATGCAATTTCAAATTTTTGACAGGTCTTATGTAAAATCAGTGTGACTTTTGGGTTGTTTTTTTGAGTACAGTACATGATATAACCTGTAATTTTGAAAGTTTTTTATTATTTTGCTGGACTTCACTTTTTTCTTATTTTTTTATATTTTAGACTACAATCTTGACTTTGAAGAACTTTACTCTAGCCTATTATTGAGCTATTTTGGAGTTACTGTGACTAGGGGGTGGCTGAGGGGGGCTTTTGAAGGACCCCCCCCCTTAGTAACTCCGTGTATGATATTGTCGTGAAACTCGGAGGTTAGATAGGACTAACAACCAAGGTCAAGTTCAAATTGAAGTACCAACAGTTGCATGTGGTTGTAGTTTCAGGGTGTTGAATTTAGCATATACAGAGGGAACTTAGAAACCGAGTTAGACAATATGCTGAAAAGTATGAAGCCTACAAGAACAAGGATAAACAAAAAAAAGAAAAGAAAGAATGGCAAAGCTGCCTCTCAGCTTTTCCAAGCTTCAAGCCCAAAGAGAAAAATGCAGGGAAAAAGTTTGTCAATTTCGACTTAAACAAAACTGCAGAGAAAAGATGTTTTTCAAACTTCAAGAAGCTCTCCAGGAAAAGTGTACATACAAGACACAGGTCTCAGGCCCTTGGAAGGGCTTAAGTAAAGCAAGACAAGCCCTCCCCTTTAGCCAAAGGAAGAGAAAAAAAAAATGCTGCGGTTAGGAAGCTTGCATCTACAATTCAGACTAAGAAGAGCCAATGGTCATATCACCAAGCAACAAGAAACTCACAGATACAAAGGTTAAAGCTGTTCTGAATTTTATCTTGAGGGATTCTGTCTCGTCAAGCCCCAGGCATGACTGGGACTCTGTACAATGCTTGACTAACAGTACTAACTATTTTCAACAACTGAAACTGGAAAGCTGGTTTACTAACTTGGAATGGACTCTACTCAACAGATGTCAACATTTACCAACGCCCCACAAACACCTCATTCACGACGTAAATAACAGCGAACTGAACAGAACAAGCTAACTTTACTTTACGGATCAAAAACCGCCTTAGTATCACAAAACATAACTTTAATCCAACAAATCATGTTACCACTTAACAGACCAATCAGTATTATGCATGCCAGACTATATTAGTATTCAACTGATGCACTATTCCTTACTTGACTCTGAAAATGACTTCCACACTGATTGTCGAAACGTCAGTCACTTACAACAGTCCTTCTCAGGACTACGCTAACCGGATGATCTCACCATACGATCTACTGCATACCTTAACTTAATTTCTAATGCCTCTGACACTTACATAGTACAAAAACTGTTACGGGAAATGTTTAAGAAGTCTAGTGAAAAGATGATTGCCTGAAAGTAAGTACGAACCACTCAGACCTAATTTTAATTCCATGTAACCCTGACAATGGTGTCCATTGGTTTTTGCTTGCTATCTACCCATCCATCCAAAATATTTTCTTTTTTGATAGTGCTGCGGGGCACTCAATCAAAACTTGCAACCCATAAAGTCACATCAAAGATCTCCAGAATCTTTTCTCTAACACCTTCCTTGAATACACAGGCTTGGAAATTCTTTTCCAACACCAAAACAGATTTGCCTTGGCAGCAGAATTCCTTTGACTTTGGTGTGTTTCTTTATGTATATGCCAGAGCTTTGGTTTTGCACAATCCCATGGTGGCACCAGCTAACATTCCAAGTTACCACAAAACAATGGTGATCGAACTGCACAAGGACCAACTTCTTCCCCTTGAATCAAGTGGTGTACAGCAGGAGTGCTATTATGCTGTTGACTATGTTGACAGGTTCTACTATGGCCGTACTTTGAAAGTGGATGGAAACCTTGTGACCTTTAAGTTTTTGCATTCAGTGCAACAGAAGGCTGCAGCCTTATTTCATTCGCCCCTTCATGATGACATTGACACTGTCAATTCATTTTGAGTTTTTTATGGTCCAGTGGCTGTGATCCCATCAAGGTTTCAGACCATGTTAACATTAAGAGGCTTTTTTCTTTTTTGCAAAGTTAAGAAAGTAGTGACCTTGCAGCAAGTTTTACTGTTAGTTTTAGACACTTGTGCTAGCTATAGAAAGTTTGAAGGAGTTGCTACAGTAAATTGAAAGCTTCAATACTATTGTGGATTTTGCTAAGTTTTTGGTTGTTTCATAGACCATTTTAAATTAAAATTATATTTTGAGTTTTCAATCTTCAAAATTGCACTCTTGCAACTTGGTATACTTTTAAGTATACTAGTATACTTGTTATACTCTTAAGTATATTAAAAGTATACCAAGTATACCAAGTTGCAAGAGTGCAATTTTGAGGATTGGAAACTTTGTATATTTTATACTCAGTTTCAAAGTTACTCAGTGATTATTGTTGATCATTTATTTATAAAGTCAATTGTCAATAAAGTTTTTTGATGGTTTCTTAAGCAAGGAATTTCAAGCTTATGGTGACGTAATTATTTTAACCTAACAAGTAACATCTAACAAAATAATTGTAACATCCGTAACAAAAATAAATTTGTATTGTCAGTAACGCTGTTTGTAGAGATTAGAACTATTTTTGAAAATTTTTTTCATAAATATTTCAATGATGAGAAAAATGATAATCCTATTGATGGATAAGTAAAAAAAAAAATCACTTTTTGGTGCAAAAATCTTGTAACGTCCGTAACAGAATTTCAACCCGGATTTTTTTTTGGTTTCTTGCAAAATTGAAAACATTAATTTTTTATTTGCATTCTCTAAGTGTTTGCTTGAAGATAATATAAAAAATTTTTAATTGTCAGTCTATTTGTTTTTAAATTTTGAATTTCAAGTTTGTCCTTCTCTGCCCCATTATCAACTTCAAAGTTAGGACAAACTTCACAATGTTCAAAGCACCAACAGTGTCCCCCCCCAGGGAGCATATGGACTTACCCACACAAATTTGTAACAATTAGAATTTGGGGTTGTTTGGAAAAGACTAGTTTGAAATTTTTTAAAACTTTACACTCTCATGTGGAACTGTCCAATTAGGCAAAATTAATGTAAGGTTTCACATTAGGTACTTTCTCACATACAGGTATACCATAAAAAACAGTTTTGAGTTTGTCATTACTGTACCTCGTTTGCTGTGTTATTAACACCAACAATTCTAACAAAGGTCACTGGTCTTGCCTGGAAATGTACAGTCTGCCATGCCCTGAAATAAGACAGAGTTGGATTTTAGGTAAATTTTTATGAAACTGTGTCATATGAAGCTCAGTTTGTTGACCTTTTAGTCCCAATCAGTTATTAGTGTTCTAACTAGGCCAAAATGAACGGGCACATCAACCTGCTGTTTTATCCAGTTCCCTGTCACTTTCATCTTGCAGCCTGTCGTTTTCAGAGCCTCAGTTTATTACCAATAACAGAACTGTAGTCAAAATGCAGAAAATTATAATTGATGTTTCAACCTAAGCTCTTGACATTTTAAACAATCACTAAAAACAATGTAAATCTGAGCCAAAATAACCATTCAAGAAATGTCAATGCTTGTTGTTCTAGTACTTGCTCTGTTTCTGCCCAATCAGAGTGCAGATACCAGAAACAGCTGTTGTTTTTGTTCTGTGACAGGGCAAACTCTCATTTGTTCCAGCTGGCTAAAACACTGAGTTATCAACACCCTAACGTCTCCTTAGATAACACAAGCATGATTAAACATTTCCCAAATTTGCTTCCTTAAACTAAAAATTAATACTTTGACATGTTAATAAATTTTATCTAGTATTTTATATGTTGTATAATTTTTATTTATTTTTGTCTATTTTGTCAGAAACAACCAGATGACCATCAAATCAATCCCTGATGCTAAGAACCTATTTAATCACATCTGAATGCTAGTCAGGACTACTAAAATTCTTCACTAACACACCTGCATTCCTCATTAGATTTATCTGCAACTTTCGTCCACTCCTGTCTGTCATTGGATACTTCAATATAATAACTATAACTTCGATCATCGCAGTCCCACAGAAGCAGCCTGGGAATTACATTGTAAACCAAGACAAGAAAATTTAGAAGAAGTCAATGGAAACACTTTAACCCTTTCAGCCCAGGCCAGTTTATCAACATCTAACTTCTCCTTACATAACACATACAAAATAAGTCACTCAGTAATGAGAAAATAAAAATTGATCAAACAAGGTAATCAATTGAAGATGAAAAGCCAAGTTCTCCTAAGCTGGTTATACAAAAAGTATGGGTCCTAGTTGGGAGAATTTACCAACACAACATTTTTCGTGTTTGGGGCTGAAAGGGTTAACTGAACTTTTATGCCTGACTGAAAGCTATAAATACCAGAAAGGCTAAACATTTTGACAGAGAAAAAACTGCAACTGGCCCTTTCAATACTGTACTTCCAACAAAGGGTGTGGCTAAAATCAATTATCAGCCCAAAACGATAGATACCATATAACCGGTAAGGGTCAGAATCTTGCTTTTAACACTCTAAGTACTACCAAACCCTTTGACTTCCAACCCTAAGAGGTGATAAACAGCCC